>JAWPHD010005511.1:7500-161842 GCA_037043455.1 Cyrtodaria siliqua | reverse complement strand
GAGCCTCTGTATATTGATTGAATTGGATTGAATTGGATTTTATAGTCGCACCAATAGCTAAGGTCATATGGCAACTTTCCAGCTTCCTTTGGTGGAGGAAGACCCCAGGTGCCCCTCCGGGCAATTTTCGTGCACGGGCGGGCACCTGGGTAGAACCACCGACGTTCCGCAAGCCAGCTGGATAGCGTCCTCACATAAAGATTCCTAGGCCCCTGAGGGATCGAACCTACAGCGGTGAGGGGCAAGTGATTTCAAGTCAGAGACGTTAACCACTCGGCCACGGACGCCCCGCCTCTGTATATACTCAACAGCTTAATAATATTGGGGAATATATTTTCTTAATTTTTAATAATTGAATTAAAAATTAACCTCCCATCCGGTTGTATTGTAACTCTGTGTTCTGACTTGATTGATATATTAATATAATCTGACATGAGAAGTCTCTCTCTCAGAGTATACTCAATAACTAAATGTATTGCCAAATATATATTTTTTAATTTATCTAAAATTAACCCCTCTTTGACTGTATCATAATTAACTCAGAGTGTGATCTCACTTGAGACATATTTCGAGGGGATTGACTGTATAATTAACCCAGTGTGTGATCTAACTTGAGACATATTTCGAGGGGATTGACTGTATATAATTAACCCATTGTGTGATCTAACTTGAGACATATTTCGAGGGGATTGACTGTATAATTAACCCAGTGTGTGATCTAACTTGAGACATATTTTGAGGGGATTGACTATAATTAACTCAATGTGTGATCTAACTTGAGACATATTTCGAGGGGATTGACTGTAAAAATTAACCCAGTGTGTGATCTAACTTGAGACATATTTCGAGGGGATTGACTGTATAATTAACTCAGTGTGTGATCTAACTTGAGACATATTTCTAGGGGATTGACTGTATAATTAACCCAGTGTGTGATCTAACTTGAGACATATTTCGAGGGGATTGACTGTATAATTAACCCAGTGTGTGATCTAACTTGAGACATATTTCGAGGGGATTGACTGTATAATTAACCCAGTGTGTGATCTAACTTGAGACATATTTCCTGGGGTTTGACTGTATAATTAACTCAGAGTGTTCTCTAACTTCAGAAATAGTACGAGGGGATTGACTGTATAATTAACTCAGAGTGTGATCTAACTTAAGACATATTTCGAGGGGTTTGACTGTATAACTCAGTGTGTGATCTAACTTGAGACATATTTCGAGGGGTTTGACTGTATAACTCAGAGTGTGATCTAACTTGAGACATATTTCGAGGGGTTTGACTGTATAATTAACTGAGTGTGTGATCTGACTTGAGACATATTTCGAGGGTTTGACTGTATAATTAACCTAGTGTGTGATCTAACATGAGACATATTTCGAGGGGTTTGACTGTATAATTAACTCAGAGTGTTCTCTAACTTCAGAAATAGTACGAGGGGATTGACTGTATAATTAACTCAGAGTGTGCTCTAACTTGAGACATATTTCGAGGGGTTTGACTGTATAATTACCTCAGTGTGTGATCTAACTTGAGACATATTTTGAGGGATTTGACTGTATAATTAACTCAGTGTGTGATCTGACTTGAGACATATTTCGAGGGGTTTGACTGTATAATTAACCCAGTGTGTGATCTAACTTGAGACATATTTTGAGGGGTTTGACTGTATAATTAACTCAGAGTGTTCTCTTACTTCAGAAATAGTACGAGGGGATTGACTGTATAATTAACTCAAGAGTGTGATCTAACTTGAGACATATTTCAAGGGGTTTGACTGTATAATGAACTCAGTGTGTGATCTAACTTGAGACATATTTTGAGGGGTTTGACTGTATAACTCGAGAGTGTGATCTAACTTGAGACATATTTCGAGGGGTTTGACTGTATAATTAACTCAGTGTGTGATCTAACTTGAGACATATTTCGAGGGGTTTGACTGTATAATTAACTCAGTGTGTGATCTGACTTGAGACATATTTCGAGGGGGTTGACTGTATAATTAACCGAGAGTGTGATCTAACTTAAGACATATTTTGAGGGGATTGACTGTATAATTAACTCAGAGTGTTCTCTAACTTCAGAAATAGTACGAAGGGATTGACTGTATAATTAACTCAGAGTGTGATCTAACTTGAGACATATTTCGAGGGGTTTGACTGTATAACTCAGAGTGTGATCTAACTTGAGACATATTTTGAGGGGATTGACTGTATAATTAACTCATTGTGTGATCTAACTTGAGACATATTTTGAGGGGTTTGACTGTATAATTAACTCAGTGTGTGATCTAACTTGAGACATATTTTAAGGGGTTTGACTGTATAACTCAGAGTGTGATCTAACTTGAGACATATTTTGAGGGGTTTGACTGTATAATTAATTCATTGTGTGATCTAACTTGAGACATATTTTGAGGGGATTGACTGTATAATAACCCAGTGTGTGATCTAAACTTGAGACATATTTCGAGGGGTTTGACTGTATAATTAACTCAGTGTGTGATCTGCCTTGAGACATATTTCGAGGGGGTTGACTGTATAATTAACCCAGTGTGTGATCTAACTTGAGACATATTTCGAGGGGTTTGACTGTATATTTAACTCAGAGTGTTGTCTAACTTCAGAAATAGTATAAGGGGATTGACGGTATAATCAACTCAGAGTGTTAATTTCAGACATATTTCGAGGGGTTTGACTGTATAATTAACTCAGTGTGTGATCTAACTTGAGACATATTTCGAGGGGTTTGACTGTATAACGCAGAGTGTTATCTAACTTGAGACATATTTCGAGGGGTTGACAGTATAATTAACTCAGTGTGTGATCTAACTTGAGACATATTTCGAGGGGTTTGACTGTATAATTAACTCAGAGTGTGATCAAAGTTGGGACATATTTCGAGGGGTTTGACTGTATAATTAAATCAGTGTGTTCTCTAACTTCAGAAATAGTATGAGGGGATTGACTGTATAATTAACTCAGTGTGTGATCTAACTTAAGACATATTTCGAGGGGTTTGACTGTATAACTCAGAGTGTGATCTAACTTGAGACATATTTCGAGGGGTTTGACCGTATAATTAACTCAGTGTGTGATCTGACTTGAGACATATTTCGAGGGGTTTGACTGTATAATTAACTTGGTGTGTGATCTAACTTGAGACATATTTCGAGGGGGTTTGACTGTATAACTCAGAGTGTGATCTAACTTGAGATATATTTCGAGGGGTTTGACCGTTATAATTAACTCAGTGTGTGATCTGACTTGAGACATATTTCGAGGGGATTGACTGTATAATTAACTCAGTGTGTGATCTAACTTGAGACATATTTCGAGGGAATTGACTGTATAACTCAGAGTGTGATCTAACTTGAGACATATTTTGAGGGGTTTGACTGTATAATTAACTCAGTGTGTGATCTAACTTGAGACATATTTCGAGGTGTTTGACTGTATAATTAACTCAGAGTGTGATCTAACTTGAGACATATTTTGAGGGGTTTGACTGTATAATTAACTCAGTGTGTTCTCTAACTTCGGAAATAGTACGAGGGGATTGACTGTATAATTAACCCAGTGTGTGATCTAACTTGAGACATATTTCGAGGGAATTGACAGTGTATAACTCAGAGTGTGATTAACTTGAGACATATTTCGAGGGAATTGACTGTATAACTCAGAGTGTGATTAACTTGAGACATATTTCGAGGGAATTGACTGTATAACTCAGAGTGTGATCTAACTTGAGACATATTTCGAGGGGTTAACGAGAGACTGTGGTATCTCATTGTTAATAGTTTCACATTCACCCCTAGATTTGTCGACCATGATCGTCATCTCATCCTCTGTTTAGTACAAAGTTGGATCAGCTGTATATTATTATGCTCCCACTAAAACTTGATAAAAAATCACATAATATCCCTTAAGTCCCAAACTAGAACAAATAATTATTTTCATTTTTTATAACCCATCAGCTTTGGGTACATTTTTTTGTAAATTTCAACTGCAGTAAAATATTATTTATTTTGCTGCAATTAAACAAATTTGTATAAAGAAATATGTTTTTCAGCATTGAAATAATAGTACATATTTTTCAGCATTGAAATAATAGTTGCATATTTTTGTCAGTTTGTTATATAACATAATGGGTGTTCACTATATCATGCCGTAGTAAATGGATAGTTAGATAATTTCATATTGCAATCTGGAAAACTGTTAAAAACAATTTTTTGTTTTATATAAACTGATATGATACAAATAATGTAGCGAATACTCTATGACAGAATATACAAACAGGATAAGTCTTTACTATCAGTATTTTTGTGTGGGGTAAACATCAATGTTTGTCATGCCTTTTCGATGATTGGTTTTTGGTTGCTTGTATGGGTCAATGCTCTGCGAAAGTTATGCAGTTTTAGGTCATTAGACTTTTCCAGTGTAAACTGCTAAACTGTTTTGAGTTGATATTATAAAAAGTGTAAAACATAAATATTCTAAATTTACACTAAAAACTAAATCTGCAAAAAATTGTGACACTGTTAAAATAAATGTGTAAAGGATATTGTTTAATTCCGAAAAGTTACGAATGAATGAATTTTCATTATAATTATACTGGAATATATACTTATTTCACATTATGGAAAAAAAAGGCAAGTGAATAAAATCTTTTATTCTGTTGCAATTAAAAAGGAATATTCATCATCAATTAAAAAACGTGGATAAAGGAAATCTTAAATGGAATGAAATATAGCGTTTATTTTTTCATAACCTTTATAGCATAAAAGAGCAGTTTCAGCACAATATTCTCTATCTGAAGCTTTAAAAGAAACAGTGGAATAGTTAAGGCTTAGAAATATTCTGAATAATATGATATTTCCGCAAAAGTCTAAATTTTCTTTTGTGCACATGACGAAGATTGACTAAAGATTATTGTTCCTTTGTGTAACAATGGGACGCGAGATAGAATTTCCGTATAACTCAGATTCATTCCGGAGTTGTTCATTTCCACCTCTGAACTTCACGCTCAAAGGGAAAACATTTGAAAAGTGCAATCCTGCAAATTATCTAAACTTAGAATTGCCGAAAAGAAGACAAACTCAAAACATGAGCACCTTGTCTAAATTGGTGGATAGAACCAGCATTGTAGGGAAGGTTTGGAGAAGTTTGAACGCTAAAAACCAGATACAAAAAAAAATCTCACCTCGCTATTGGTCCTTTATGGACACAAGTTCTGAGAGTAATAATAGTGAGGTGAGGCATTCCTTCAGTTCTATTCAGGATGAGAAAAAGGGAATCATCGGCAAAAAAACAGATTTTCAGTTCAAGTAAGTTTGAAAAATGTTTGTCCTAAACAAGAAACGGGTAGTTTGAAGTACCATCAACTGACATTTGTCAATGATGATAAGTGATAACAATCATGTCATATACCTAACAGTCTATGAAATCATTTTAGAATTATTCTGTAGTTACAATTTTTTTATTCTTGGTTTCAAGAAACTCATTACTCACTGAGAGATACAAACAGTCTTAATCTGTTTATCACAGCAATTGAAATGTTCAGTCAGTTCTCAGAACACACTGAGTTGCATCATAATGGCATGACGTCATGTCATAATACCAGGATGTGATGTCATAATACCAGAAACACAACATTCTAATAATAAAATAATTCTAAAATGATTTAATATACTGTTACCAGTGTTATCTCCCTTGTTCATTGTACATGTATAAATCAGATGTCTTTTCTGTGGTTTACGATTTTGAATTATCAATTACTTTTCGCAGTCGTCTGTTGTTGTTTTTTTATTAATTTATTTACTATTTTTCTGCGACAGCCATATGTTAAGAGGGATAAAGCTACGCAGGTATACTTACCCAAACACTGAGTGATGTATAATGATCATATACCATTATCAAATTGCTTCAAAATATACACGCCGTTTTCACAGCATATAGAATTATAGATATATAGCGGTTTTTTTTATCAAATTATTTATTTTCATCAAATTGCTTCTTAGCATTACATGGTCCTGCCTCAATTCCAAGCTTTTATTAGCAGGACTTTATAAGGGATCTTTCAACCATGTCAACAATAAAACACATTTAAAAACAGTTTTATTGAAAAAATGCAATAACCTGTTTAAAAATACCTGTTAAATGTTTTAATTTTACTATATGCAAACTTTTTCAACCGAAATTAAGGTTTTATTTCATACCCCAGCCAATCCTGTTTTCGCTTCTTTGAGTAGGAGTTGGATGGGGTATGAAAGTTAATACTTGGACCACGCAATGCGTATATACATGCCATTTTCACAGCATAGACGCGTGCTTTATTCTCCTTTAGGTTTCTCTTCTTTACTTAATTACTTATTGCCATAATTATATATTTATGTTTAAGTGTTAATTGTTTCCTTTTCTCGATCGTATTCTATTTGCCTTGATCATACCTTATTTCATTGCCTGATATTTTAATTTATCTTGTTTTGATTTGTCTCATGTTTGTCTCATGTTTGTCTCTTAAAGTCTCATTTTTCAATTTCAGCATTCAGAATAATTTATCTCGAATCATATTATGTATCAATTTGTTACATGTTTCAGTTTGCCTTAATGACTCTCTATGCTTAATTATGTTTTGATTTACCTATTGTTTAAATTTGCTCATATTATGATTGCCTTTACAAAGTTCGAGTTTGGCTGACATTCCAATTTACTTCATGTATGTGTATCAGTTGTTCAATGTTTCAGTTTGCCTCATGTGTCCCTTTGGCCAATGTTTCAGTTTGCCTCATGTGTCCCTTTGGCCAATGTTTCAGTTTGCCTCATGTGTCCCTTTGGCCAATGTTTTAATTTGCCTCATTGTGTCCATTTAGCCAATGATTCAATTTGCCTTATGTGTCTCTTTGGCCAATGTTTCAGTTTGCCTCATGTGTCTCTTTGGCCAATGTTTCAATAGAATTTGCAGCAACTCTGCAGTTCTGCAGGTTAGAAGGTTTTAGGCCCATTCTCCATATAGTATCTAGATGCAAATGGAGGATGAGCCTGGCATGTTCATCCCTGTTTGGCACCATATAACCTTTCTTGTGTTGGTGCACCATAAAACCCCAGTTCAGTTCAATTCAATTTGCCTCATGTGTCTCTTTGGCCAATGTTTCAATTTGCCTGATGTGTCCCCCTTGGTCAATGTTTCAGTTTGCCTCATGTATCCCTTTGGCCAATGTTTCAATTTGCCTCCTGTGTCCCTTTGGCTGATGTTTCATTTTGCCTCATGTGTCCCTTTGGCCAATGTTTCAATTTGCCTAATGTGTCCCTTTGGCCGATGTATCAATTTGCCTCATGTGTCCCTTTGGTCAATGTTTCAATTTGCCTCATGTATCCCTTTGGCCAATGTTTCATTTGCCTCATGTGTCTCTTTGGCCAATGTTTCAATTAGCCTTATTTGTCCCTTTGGCCAATGTTTCAATTTGCCTTATGTGTCCCTTTGGCCAATGTTGATCAATATTTTAATTTGCCTCATATGTCACTTTGGCCAATGTTTCAGTTTGCCTCATGTGTCTCTTTGGCCAATGTTTCAATTAGCCTTATGTGTCCCTTTGGCCAATGTTTCAGTTTGCCTCATGTGTCCCTTTGGCCAATGTTTCAGTTTGCCTCATGTGTCCCTTTGGCCAATGTTTAAATTTGCCTCATGTATACCTTTGGCCAATGTTTCAGTTTGCCTCATGTATCCCTGTGGCCAATGTTTCAATTTGCCTCATGTATCCCTTTGCCAATGTTTCAGTTTGCCTCATATGTCCTTTTGGCCAATGTTTCAATTTGCCTCATGTATCCCTTTGGCCAATGTTTCAATATGCCTCATGTATCCCTTTGGCCAATGTTTCAGTTTGCCTCATGTGTCCCTGTGGCCAATGTTTCAATTTGCCTCATGTATCCCTTTGCCAATGTTTCAGTTTGCCTCATATGTCCCTTTGGCCAATGTTTCAATTTGCCTCATGTATCCCTTTGGCCAATGTTTCAGTTTGCCTCATATGTCCCTTTGTCCAATGTTTCAATTTGCCTCATGTATCCCTTTGGCCAATGTTTCAGTTTGCCTCATGTGTCCCTTTGGCCAATGTTTCAATTTGCCTCATGTATCCCTTTGGCCAATGTTTCAGTTTGCCTCATGTGTCCCTTTGGCCAATGTTTCAGTTTGCCTCATGTGTCCCTTTGGCCAATGTTTCAGTTTGCCTCATGTGTCCCTTTGGCCAATGTTTCAGTTTGCCTCATGTGTCCCTTTGGCCAATGTTTCAGTTTGCCTCACTTTATCTTTAATATGCCTTTTTATGTAATTTGTGTAGTATGGCTCTTTTTGTCTAAAAGAGCCAATGTTTAAATTTGCTGATATCTTGCTTCACCCCCTGAGATCTTGCTTCACCCCTGAGATCTTGCTTCACCCCTGAGATTTTGCTTCACCTTATCACTTTCAATTGGTCTTCCTTTTTATCTGCCACCTTATCTTTTGTCTCTATATTACATGACAATTCAATTTGCCTAATGTCTATAGAAATGTCCCCTTTGTTTCTGACAGAATTGATTTCCTACAATTTTCAATCATGCAGTCTTTGATGTTTCATGATGAAAATTGTTCCAAGTATGTGTATAATATAAAGGTCATACAGTTTTTCTTTTGTTTTTACTTAACTTCCATTTAATCAGAATATTTTTTTTGTTTTAAATATATTAGTTCACATCCATTTTGAAAGCATGAAATATTTAAAGAATTGTTTACTCTGAACGAGTTCCTTTTACTCATTCATTTTGAATTTAATGGGTAAATACTCATTGCTGTCAACACTTATCTACAGTCCTGGGGTGGGAGGCCTTGAAATGTAGATTTTAATTAGTAAAACACTTATAATATTTACAGTGCAGTAATAATTCAGTAGGAAATGCTGATCTTATTTAATGGTTGTCCGATATATGTATCATTATAGCCTCATCTACAACAAATGGGATAACAGTGACATTATCCTGGTTGACAAATGGAAAGAAAGTATGCGATCATTTGTACCCTGTATGTATGGAGTATAATGTAACAGTGTTTGAAGGACGACAGTAACACCAGTTTGGCATGATCTTTGTTGTACAGCTAGATATATCAAAAGATTGGCATTTTTGTCCCTGACAATTTCACAGTTAAATTATTATTATAAAGAATGACATATAATAATAAATAGCTGGGGTGACTAAGGAAATGACACCTTGCTACACCTGCTTCTATTGTGACGGAAGCCGCAGAAAGAAAATATTTATAAATTAGACTTTTTTATCTCGCATATTACCTAAAATGGAGGTCGACCCAATGCACTTTCATTTAAAAAAAGGCAATGTGCAAGATATTCCATTCTTGCATACCGGATAAGGTTTTTCATGTTTTTACATGAGTCATGGAAAGACTAATCTTACACATGGGGGAAAATAAAAGTCACGCACCATCAACAATGTTAATAACGTCAACAGTTGCATGGATGACATTGTGTTCAAAACATGCAAAACGTTAGTAATTGGCGACGTCAAAGCACAAAATTTCAATGATTTGCAAGAAAAAGAATCAATTATGGGCATCCGGTTCAGATAGGGAATTCCAACCCTCAGTATAACTGTTTTAATCGGAGCTCGGCAGATACATTATGTAACCCACTCTGTCTTTATAGATTAAGATGGACCCTGTTCATTATATATGATCTAAGGACCATTTCTGTATACAATTTAATTTTTTTTTATCAAAATACCTATTTCTTCCCCTTTCTTCTTATATTGCACTGATAGAATTATTGCTCACACAATGTATACTCTATAATTAGAATTGTGTGATTTTGTTCTTTTCAAAAATAAATTGAATGGTGGTATAACCTACAATGAATAAAAGAAAATGTAATTAAAATTTGAGAGAATGTAATTATTTAGTTTCTTTCCAGTTCTTTCGAATTTAAAGCGTGTAATTAATTTGGAATGATTATTGATATGTTCAGTCAATGTAATTAGCCTGTTATAAGACCCGTCACGTCTCGTATTATCATTATATTGAAAAAAAATTGACAATTGAGAATGATTCTGTTGATTTTGTTTGCTGAATTTATATAAAGTTATGGTTTGTAATGGTTGAATGGACATTCAATATAAAATGGTGTTCAGGAAGTCGAAATATACTTTATTCACTTAATATTCTAATCCGAGCCTTCTCTGACCTTACCAGCCCTTTTTACAATTTTGATATTTCATCTGGCTGTGTACCTTAGAAAAGCCACACACAAAATTTATTTTAAGAATTATTAATATTCTAAACGATGATCATTTCACATTTGAACATTGATTAGAATTATATAGATACAGTTTGAATAAAATATAAATCCTCAAAGGAATGTTATATACGTAATGTACTGAAAGTGTAGAGATTTTATACTCAGGGTTCTAGTAAATTTCATATACCGGTATAAAACTGATGGCGGTATACCAGGTTCTGGTAACCAAGGGTACAGTCATCCTGGGAAGTTATTATGTTTTTATTTGTAGTTCAGTTTGTGGGGAGCATTTAGTCGCTACTTTGTGTGTCCATCCATCCGTTCGTCAGTTGTCTTCCATTTCAATAATTGTCCGCTAATGGATTTTAATAATTTACAGATAGGGTAGTGTCAATAAGACAGTGATGACCATCATACCATCTCACATAATACTTCCCAGTCCGGGATTCGCACCGGTGTTGCATTGCATGGTGAGATGAGTGCACTGAGGTCCAGGTCAAAAAGGTCAAGGTCACATATAGAGGTCACTCTGAGGGTTCACGTTTTTGTTTATAGAAAAGAAATAAATAGTGAAAAGGGGTTCCCTTGCAATCAACAAACACAAACAAGAGAGAAAAGAAGCATGTTGTTGTAAAGATGGCATGCTGTGATTAGACATCTGGTTATCTTTAGCATGTGAAATTATATTTAAATCAATATTGTCATAGACGTGAACTTATACAATAATTAATATGGATTTCAGATGGATTTTAAAGTTGGCAAGTTTGATTGATCTCTACTTACAGTATTGATTTTGATCAGTGATTTTGGGTGTTTTATCATTGTATTGATTTCAATTTTACATGTTATGAAAGTCAATTTTCATTTCAGGCCAAACAACTTACAATGTTCGCAGAATGATAATGTCAGTTGGTGGCAATTATGTTTATAGCAATAAACTGTCTGTGATACTCTCAGTAATTTTCCATGCCCAGCCATCCTTCATTCTGTCTGCAAAAGTTTGTGTATCTATATCTCCCCAACAGTTTTCAGTTGATTGTTTCGTAACTTTAAAGGATGCTTGACTATGATGTCAAGATGTACATATCGATTCCGCTTCAAAATCGACTTTGCATTACCAGAGTTACATCCCTTTTGTCTTCAAATTTGATGGTAAAACATCTGGTAGATGTATGTCTATCTCCTTCCACAGTTTTCAACCGATTGTTTCAAAACTTTACAGGATGCTTACCTATGATGTCAAGATATGCCTATTAATTTTGCATCAAAATCGACCGTGTGTTGTAGCCTTTTTTCATAAATTTTTACGTTTTCCGCTGATTGCTTTCTGTGGCGGCATCCGTGTTCCATGGACAAATTTCTAGTTTCTTTGATATATTTGCTGTCAGAAATATTGGTGGTACTATCAGCAATTATGTCTGATTCTGTTAGCTATTTTGTTATGTCTGATACTGTCAGCAATAATGTATTCATTGCACTGTCAGCGGTATCAGCAATTATGCTACTTTCAGAAAGTTTCTGTCGTGGGCGTGGTTGATAAAATATTGTTTGTTATACTCTTGGCCTTCTTTCACACACACTTCGTAAAAGTTAATTCATGGATATCTTTTCATTCTTACCTGTTCAATACAGAGCACTAAAACTGTAATACTTTAAACTGCAAGGTCTTAGTGCTGCAGTGATCTTAGTGATCCAGATATTTTCAATTACATTAAAGGTTTTGAAGAAGGAAATATGCATTAAATCATTGCTGGAGCATGCAGATATGTGACATAATTAAACAATGTGCATAAATAACATGTGGATAGAACATGTTAACCATGGGCTGATAAATTGGGTATAATGTGTTTGATGTTTTAAACAGGTCATAATTTATCAATTGCTTTTAAATTCAGAAATGTTAACACTTTTCTGCAACACTATATACTTTTTGTTTTCCCTACCCTGTTTTCAAATATGTATTTACAAACAGCCAGTTTGAAAAATAAAAGAATTTACTGATCAATGTTACATGTATAGAGATCTCCATCTACTCCTACAGATAGTTTTATCTAAAATAAAAAGAACGTTATTGTTCTGTTACTCCTTTCTCTTTTTCTAGATTAGGTTAGAAAACATTACTACCAAAATTAATGTTTGTAAAAGGTGTAGGTTTTAACTCAAATTAAATATTAATTTAACCTTTACAGGCCCCCATCTACCCCTAGATCCACATACCAGGTTCTGTCGTCGAAGAAGTTAGCTGCGTCAATCAAATCTGGAAGTTACATGGGTCGCCCATCCTCCAGACGTAAGACTTCATTGGTTTAAATTTATTTGTGTTTATTGATGTTGTAAATGTGTCGTTTCAATTGATTTTTAATTGATTTTTAATTGATTTATTTAAATCAGCAATTTAAATCAGCAGGAACAAATTAATGGGTGAAAGTAAATGTATTGTTGACTGTAATTATTACACCTACGATTTTTAAACTCGGTGACATGTAATAAATAGAGGATATTTGTTGGTTTGGAGTGAATATAGGATTTATTTTCATTGAGAAGTGAGAAAACTTATATTTTCACGAGTGCTTTAGCACAAGTGAAAATATGCGAGATTTCTCACTTCAAGATGAAATAAATACTACATTCACAACAAACCAACAAATAATTATATTATTATACGAAGTGTTACTTCTTACGGATGACGGGAGGTGTACAGTACTGGTACTACCCAGGAAAAGTGGGAGGTCTGCCTCTACCACAAAAAAAATCGACTGTCATACATTATATAACCTGACATGTGTTGAAAATGATGTAAAACACCATACAAACAAATTATTATATACTCACAACCTTGAAAAAGAAAAAAACATAATGCGCCAAAACTGACATCAATAACGTCAACAACGTAAACAACGTCAACAGCGGCATTATGTCATTTTCGGTATTTCACATGTGAAATATAAACAATGAAAATATAAGGTTTTATTTTAAAAATAAAATCCACTATTTCACATGAAAGTATATAATAAAATGTGAAATAGAATCTTTCGGTGGATAACAATTTACTTGGTAAGACTATCACTTCTTCTGATCTTAACTAAAATATTGCCAAATACTCCAAAAGATCCAATTAAAAAACTGCTTTTTGAAATAAATCAGATATTTGTTTTATTCAAGCATTTATATGACATCTTCTTTATGTACACAAGATCTTTATAATAGTTACACAAGCTTTTACATAATATTTACACAAGGTCTTATGTAATATTTATGTGTGTATTTTAATATAAATATTAAATTTTGTTGTTTTTTTGCTCACATTTGTGTTGTAAATTTCTTCATGCACTTTTTGAAATTTTTATACAAGGAAAGTAAAAATCGCATGCGTTTTGATTTTCCCAAAATGCACTTTTGTACCCAGAATGCATTGCATGTAGTTTCAGTAGAAGATGATGAGCAGTCTGATGGCGAATTGGGTGTTGGTGGTCCTCAGCCCGTGACAGCAGCCAGTGTTACAATGAAGGGATGGTCGCCAATAGACTCCACAGATAATCTCCTTCTTGATACGAGGGAGAAGTTCTACCGAGGGTCTGTCGCGAGTGGTAGCATCGCCGAGGAAGATTCAGACTCGGATGAAGGGAAAAAACGTAGGCGACTTAGGGAAAGGTCCTTTCTAACTGGGTCGGATTTATTATATCAAGGTAGAAATGCACGAAAGGTGGAAGGGCAGCGTGAGGGTGATTTGAAGGTCACAAATAAAGGTGAAGGTCAAACACAGGGTAAAGGTCAAGGTAATGGCATGGGTCAGATTGAGGAAGAACACGGTGGAAGTAACACTACAAGCAAAAAGACCTCTGGAAATGCAAGTTTGGCGGAAGGCAATGAAAATTATACAGAGGATTCAGAAAGTGTGGTCTGGGCCAAACAAGTAGCGGATGTTCAAAGAAAGACTACTGAAGTTGAAACAATACAAATCAAGGAATCTGATGTAGCAGGGACTGACTTAACAGATAATGATATTGAGAAAAATACCGTAAGCATATTAGCACCGCAGCGGCTTTTATCCCGCCCGAGTAGCCATGTTTCTGACAGTTCTACCTCAAGCAGATCCAGTCTTAAACCCACACCAAGCGTTATCACTTTACAAACAACAAATAAACCAATAAGATCACTGAGTGCTCACCATAAGTATGAAGACAAATACCTTCCTGCTCATAAACGAAGAAAATCAATTTCTGCAGCAATGTTGTATGATCCAGAAAGATCAAAAATGGCATACATGGGTGGAGGAAGAAGGACGTCTGACAGTAACTTTAAGGTCAAGGGTAAGGGTCATGCAAATGAATTAATAGGTCAAAGTCTTGATAATGACAAATCTTCTCTTAAAATGTCAGGAGTATCTGTTAAACCCACATTTGGTCCAGGAACATTAAGCTGGTCATCTATGACTGACCATTCCACAAATGACAAAGTTCCTGACCAACCCGATGGTGCTTCTTCTCATAGCTTTAATGAATTTAATGAAAAACAGTTAGTTCCTGAACCAGTTAGGGAGAAAATAAGATCTGAATCCAGTCACTCGGGTATTGATGTTAAATACATGGAAGATAAGGTTAAAGACTTTGTGGAACATGATGCTGTCGTACAGGATGAAGACATTATTGACGATATAGAGGCGTGTAATGAAGAAGTGGAACAGATTGAAGCTCGGGCTGAAGCAGTTTCAGTGATGGAATCTGATTTAGGAACATCTTTAGATCTGGAACAGAAAGTGATAAATGTCATAGTAGAGGACAAGGTCAGAGACAACTCTGTGGATGTTGAAGGTCAAGAGGGCAATATGGAACTAGAAAAGGGAGAAGAAGATGAAATTGCAATGGAAAATGAATCTCATCTGGATGAGCGACCAGAAAGTGGAGCTCCTACAGTTTCCACAACAGAATCAGAGGTGAATGTTGAGAATGATGTAGAGGTTGAAGACCAGGGTGAAGGTCAAGAAATGGTATCTGTAGATGAGGTGGAGGTTTTGCAGAGGGGGAATGTGGATGATAAAGGTTTGTAGTGCAAGAAGAACTATCATAATTATGTTAAGAGTGTTGTAGTAAAGTACTGTAAGGATAAATATTGCTAGATTGGCATTATAATTTCTTTGATTTTAATATGTTAAAAAATATTTTAAAACGTTTACATACAGCATATAATCTTTGAAACAGTACATAGTAAATAGGATTAAAACAAAGAAAAAAAAAAGAATCTTAGAGTTCCTCTCCTTGTAGGCTTTTAAAAAAAATATTTAACTACAAAATACGGGGAATGCATGTCTATTAAATTTAGCAGTATGTGTAGGCTGAGAGTTGATATAATAATATATAAATATATTCATATCTGATGAATATTTAAAAACATATTATGATGGTTCTTCTTATTGTTTTCTTACTTTTTCAGTGTTTTAGAATTCAAGTTGAAATTACTGCACCATTTTCTTATGCATGTGTGTTGTTGTTTGTGCGTGCCATCTGGGGCAGGGATTTGTTTGATAATACTCTTTCAGCTTGATAGATGTATTTGGTGGATATTTGAATGGTTAAGGATTTTTTTAATGTTTTAGGAATTGGTGTTTTGTTTCACTTCTGTTTACTTTGATTTTATATTGTACTAACTTTAAAAGGCTTCAAATTTGTTTTTCCATTTTCCATTTTTATTTAAAAAGAAAAAGAAAAAGAAAGATGATAAATTAAATTTGTAGTTTATTCAGTAATCTATATTCCCACTTAACTTTATTATAATGTTATTAAATATTGATGATAAATGGCACATTTGATGATTGAGTATGAATGATAAATGACACATTTGATGATTGAGTATGAATGATAAATGACATATTTGATGATTGAGTATGAATGATAAATGACACATTTGATGATTGAGTATGAATGATAAATGGCACATTTGATGATTGAGTATGAATGATAAATGACATATTTGATTATTGAGTATGAATGATAAATGACATATTTGATTATTGAGTATGAATGATAAATGACATATTTGATTATTGAGTATGAATGATAAATGACATATTTGATGATTGAGTATGAATGATAAATGACACATTTGATGATTAAGTATGAATGATAAATGACATATTTGATTATTGAGTATGAATGATAAATGACATATTTGATTATTGAGTATGAATGATAAATGACATATTTGATGATTGAGTATGAATGATAAATGACACATTTGATTATTGAGTATGAATGATAAATGACATATTTGATGATTGAGTATGAATGATAAATGACACATTTGATGATTAAGTATGAATGATAAATGACATATTTGATTATTGAGTATGAATGATAAATGACATATTTGATTATTGAGTATGAATGATAAATGACATATTTGATGATTGAGTATGAATGATAAATGACACATTTGATAATTGAGTATGAATGATACATGACATATTTGATGATTGAGTATGAATGATAAATGACACATTTGATTATTGAGTATGAATGATAAATGGCATATTTGATGATTGAGTATGAATGATAAATGACATATTTGATTATTGAGTATGAATGATAAATGACATATTTGATTATTGAGTATGAATGATAAATGGCATATTTGATTATTGAGTATGAATGATAAATGGCATATTTGATTATTGAGTATGAATGATAAATGACATATTTGAATGATAAATGGCATATTTGATTATTGAGTATGAATGATAAATGACATATTTGATTATTGAGTATGAATGATTAATGACATATTTGATGATTGAGTATGAATGATAAATGACATATTTGATGATTGAGTATGAATGATAAATGACATATTTGATTATTGAGTATGAATGATAAATGACATATTTGATGATTGAGTATGAATGATAAATGGCATATTTGATAATTGAGTATGAATGATAAATGACATATTTGATGATTGAGTATGAATGATAAATGACATATTTGATTATTGAGTATGAATGATAAATGACATATTTGATGATTGAGTATGAATGATAAATCGCACTTTTGATGATTGAGTATGAATGATAAACGACATATTTGATTATTGAGTATGAATGATAAATGACATTTGATTATTGAGTATGAATGATAAATGACATATTTGATGATTGAATATGAATGATAAATGACACATTTGATGATTAAGTATGAATGATAAATGACATATTTGATTATTGAGTATGAATGATAAATGACATATTTGATTATTGAGTATGAATAATAAATGACATATTTGATGATTGAGTATGAATGATAAATGACACATTTGATGATTAAGTATGAATGATAAATGACATATTTGATTATTGAGTATGAATGATAAATGACATATTTGATTATTGAGTATGAATGATTAATGACATATTTGATGATTGAGTATGAATGATAAATGACATATTTGATGATTGAGTATGAATGATAAATGGCACATTTGATGATTGAGTATGAATGATAAATGACATATTTGATGATTGAGTATGAATGATAAATGGCACATTTGATGATTGAGTATGAATGATAAATGACATATATGATTATTGAGTATGAATGATAAATGACATATTTGATTATTGAGTATGAATGATAAATGACATATTTGATGATTGAGTATGAATGATAAATGGCATATTTGATGATTGAGTATGAATGATAAATGACATATTTGATGATTGAGTATGAATGATAAATGACATATTTGATGATTGAGTATGAATGATAAATGACATATTTGATTATTGAGTATGAATGATAAATGACATATTTGATGATTGAGTATGAATGATAAATGGCACTTTTGATGATTGAGTATGAATGATAAATGACATATTTGATTATTGAGTATGAATGATAAATGACATATTTGATGATTGAGTATGAATGATAAATGGCACATTTGATGATTGAGTATGAATGATAAATGACATATTGGTTTATTGAGTATGAATGATAAATGACATATTTGATTATTGAGTATGAATGATAAATGACATTTGATTATTGAGTATGAATGATAAATGACATATTTGATGATTGAGTATGAATGATAAATGACACATTTGATGATTAAGTATGAATGATAAATGACATATTTGATTATTGAGTATGAATGATAAATGACATATTTGATTATTGAGTATGAATGATAAATGACATATTTGATGATTGAGTATGAATGATAAATGACACATTTGATGATTGAGTATGAATGATAAATGACATATTTGATGATTGAGTATGAATGATAAATGGCACATTTGATGATTGAGTATGAATGATAAATGACATATTTGATTATTGAGTATGAATGATAAATGACATATTTGATGATTGAGTATGAATGATAAATGACATATTTGATTATTGAGTATGAATGATAAATGACATATTTGATTATTGAGTATGAATGTGATGATTGAGTATGAATGATAAATGACACATTTGATGATTAAGTATGAATGATAAATGACATATTTGATGATTAAGTATGAATGATAAATGACATATTTGATGATTGAGTATGAATGATAAATGACATATTTGATGATTGAGTATGAATGATAAATGACATATTTGATGATTGAGTATGAATGATAAATGGCACATTTGATGATTGTGTATGAATGATAAATGACATATTTGATTATTGAGTATGAATGATAAATGACATATTTGATTATTGAGTATGAATGATAAATGACATATTTGATGATTGAGTATGAATGCTAAATGACATATTTGATGATTGAGTATGAATGATAAATGACATATTTGATGATTGAGTTTGAATGATAAATGGCACATTTGATGATTGAGTATGAATGATAAATGACATATTTGATGATTGAGTATGAATGATAAATGACATATTTGATGATTGAGTATGAATGATAAATGACATATTTGATTATTGAGTATGAATGATAAATGACTTATTTGATGATTGAGTATGAATGATAAATGAAGTATTTGATGATTGAGTATGAATAATAAATGACATATTTGATGAGTATATATGATAAATGACATATTTGATGATTGAGTATGAATGATAAATGACATATTTGATGATTGAGTATGAATGATAAATGGCACATTTGATGATTGAGTATGAATGATAAATGACATATTTGATGATTGAGTATATATGATAAATGACATATTTGATGATTGAGTATGAATGATAAATGGCACATTTGATGATTGAGTATGAATGATAAATGACATATTTGATTATTGAGTATGAATGATAAATGAAGTATTTGATGATTGAGTATGAATAATAAATGACACCTTTGATGATTGAGTATGAATGATAAATGACATATTTGATGATTGAGTATGAATGATAAATGACATATTTGATGATTGAGTATGAATGATAAATGACATATTTGATGATTGAGTATTAAAGATAAATGACATATTTGATGATTGAATATGAATGATAAATGACATATTTGATGATTGAGTATGAATGATAAATGACATATTTGATGATCGAGTATGAATGATAAATGACATATTTGATGATCGAGTATGAATGATAAATTACATATTTGATGATTGAGTATACATGATAAATGACGTATTTGATGATGATTGATTAGATATGATAAATGACATATTTGATGATTGAGTATATGTGATAAATGACATATTTGATGATTGATTGAGTATGAATGATAAATGACATATTTAATGATTGATTGAGTAGATATGATAAATGACATTTGATGATTGAGTATACATGATAAATGACATATTTGATGATTGAGTATGAATGATAAATGACATATTTGATGATTGAGTATACATGATAAATGACATATTTGATGATTGAGTATGAATGATAAATGACATATTTGATGATTGAGTATGAATGATAAATGACATATTTGATGATTGAGTATGAATGATAAATGACATATTTGATGATTATAGTTGATGAGGTGAATGATGAAGATCTGAAATCTGAGGGGAAGTCTCATCGATCTAGTCAAAAATGTAAGTAAGATGACATGCTACATAAAATCTGATGGGAGTCTCATCGATCTAGTCAAAAATGTAAGTAAGATGGCATGCTACATAAAATCTGAGGGAGTCTCATCGATCCAGTCAAAAATGTAAGATGGCAAGCTACATGAAATCTGAGGGGAAGTCTTATCGGTCTAGTCACAAATGTAAGATGACATGGTACATGAAATCAGAGGGGAAGTCTCATCGATCTAGTCACAAATTTAAGTAAGATGGCATGCTACATGAAACCTGAGGGGAAGTCTTATCGGTCTAGTCACAAATGTAAGATGACATGGTACATGAAATCAGAGGGGAAGTCTCATCGATCTAGTCACAAATTTAAGTAAGATGGCATGCTACATGAAATCAGAGGGGAAGTCTCATCGATCTAGTCACAGATTTAAGTAAGATGGCATGCTACATGAAATCAGAGGGGAAGTCTCATCGATCTAGTCACAAATTTAAGTAAGATGGCATGCTACATGAAATCAGAGGGGAAGTCTCATCGATCTAGTCACAAATTTAAGTAAGATGGCATGCTACATGAAATCAGAGGGGAAGTCTCATCGATCTAGTCACAAATTTAAGTAAGATGGCATGCTACATGAAATCTGAGGGGAAGTCTCATCGATCTAGTCACAAATGTAAGTAAGATGGCATGCTGCATGATATGTGAAGGGAAGTCTCGTCAATCTAGTCACAAATGTAAGATGGCATGCTACATGAATTCTGAGGGGAAATCTCGTCAATCTAGTCACAAATGTAATATGGCTGGCTACATAAAATCTGAGGGGGAGTCTCAGCGATCTAGTCACAAATGTAAGTTAAGATGGCATGATGCATTAAATCTGAAGGAAAGTCTCATCCATCTATTCACACATGTAAGTACAATGGCATGCTGCATGCAATTTGAGGGGAAGTCTCGTCGATCTAGTCACAAATGTTAGTAAGATGGCATGCTGCATGATATATGAAGGGAAGTCTCGTTAATCTAGTCACAAATGTAAGATGGCATGCTACATGAATTCTGAGGGGAAATCTCATCGATCTAGTCACAAATGTAATATGGCTGGCTACATACAATCTGAGGGGGAGTCTCAGCGATCTAGTCACAAATGTAAGTTAAGATGGCATGCTGCATGCAATTTGAGGGGAAGTCTCGTTGATCTAGTCACAAATGTAAGTAAGATGGCATGCTGCATGAAATCTGAGGGGAAGTCAAATCGATCTAGTCAAAAATGTAAGTAAGATGGCATGCTGCATGTCTGTCATCAGGTGCTCAGTTACCTTTGTGACTAATCTGACAATTTACAATGATTGTGCTCAATATTTTAGTCCACAATTATACCGTTTTTTATGAGGGAAACAAGTTTTTTAAAATAATTCTTTAATTGTTGTCAATTTCAACATTATTGTTCTTAATATGTTCTTATTCTTAATTACAGTGTGTAAATGATACAGTTTACATTATATGCATATAAATAAATGTTTTATTTTAAATCTTAAAAAGCTAGGAAAAAACACATTTCTTGTTTGGCATTAGGCAATACATGATTCATCTAGGCAGAAATCTTTTATCTTTTCTCTTTTTCAGTGAGGTCCAGGTTCTCAGGAGGCGATGAATCAGAGGAGTATGTATCCCTTAGTATTCTATATCTCTACATATCTATATATATGTATGTATCCCTTAGTATTCTATCTCTACATATCTACATATATGTATGAATCTCTTAGTATTCTATCTCTACATATCTACATATATGTATGTTTCCCTTAGTATTCTATCTCTACATATCTACATATATGTATGAATCCCTTAGTATTCTATATCTCTACATATCTACATATATATATATGTATCTGTTAGAGTCTCCTACCTCTACCTGAATGTATGTGTTTGTACCCCTTAGTATTTCTGTACCTCTCATTCTACCTCTGTGTATCTGTATTTATGTGTGTATATGTATGTATGTGTGTATCTGTATGTATATATGTATATGTATGTATATGTATGTATATGTGTATATGTATGTATATATGTGTGTATATGTATGTATATATATATATATATGTGTGTGTATATGTATGTATATATGTGTATGTTTGTATGTGTATATGTATGTATATGTGTATAATTTTTATGTATGTATGTATGTATGTGTGTATATGTATGTATGTGTATATATGTATGTATGTGTGTATCTGTATGTATGTGCGTATCTGTATGTATATATGTATATGTATGTATATGTATATCTGTATTTATATGTGTGTATATGTATGTATGTGTGTATCTGTATGTATATATGTATATGTATGTATATGTGTATATATATGTATATGTGTATATGTATGTATATATGTGTGTATCTGTATGTATATATGTATATATATGAGTGTGTATATGTATGTATATATGTATATGTATGTATGTGTATATATATGTATATGTGTATAATTTTATGTATGTATGTGTGTATATGTATGTATGTATGTGCATATATGTATATATGTGTGTATCTGTATGTATGTGTGTATCTGTATGTACGTGTGTATCTGTATGTACATGTGTATCTGTATGTATGTGTGTATCTGTATGTATGTGTATATCTGTATGTATGTGTGTATCTGTATGTATGTGTATATCTGTATGTATGTATGTATGTGTGTATCTGTATGTATGTGTGTATCAGTATGTATGTGTGTATATGTATGTTTGTATGTGTGTATCTGTATGTATGTGTGTATCTGTATGTACATGTGTATCTGTATGTATGTGTATATCTGTATGTATGTGTGTATCTGTATGTATGTGTGTATATGTATGTATGTGTATATCTGTATGTATGTATGTGTGTATCAGTATGTATGTGTGTATCTGTATGTATGTGTATATCTGTATGTATGTGTGTATCTGTATGTAGGTGTATATCTGTATGTATGTGTGTATCTGTATATATGTGTGTATCTGTATGTATATATGAGTATATATATGTGTGTATCTGTATGTATATGTGTATCTGTATGTATGTGTTTATCTGTATGTATGTGTGTATCTGTATGTATATGTGTATATGTGTGTATGTGTTTATCTGTATATGTAGGTGTGTATCTGTATGTATGTGTATATCTGTATGTATGTGTGTATCTGTATGTATGTATGTGTGTATCTGTATGTATGTGTATATCTGTATGTAGGTGTTTATCTGTATGTATGTGTGTATCTGTATGTATGTGTATATCTGTATGTATGTGTGTATCTGTATGTATAGATGAGTATATGTATGTATGTGTATATTTGTATGTATGTGTGTATCTGTATGTATGTGCATATCTGTATGTATGTGCATATCTGTATGTATGTGTGTATCTGTATGTATGTGTGTATCTTAATGTATTTGTGTATCTGTATGTATGTGTGTATATGTATGCATGTGTGTATCAGTATGTATGTGTGTAGCTGTATGTATGTGTGTATCTTTATGTATGTGTGTATCTGTATGTATCTGTATATCTGTATGTATGTGTGTATCTATGTGTATATATGAGTATATGTATGTGCATATCTGTATGAATGTGTGTATCTGTATGTATATATGTGTATACAGGGTTCGACACTCGCTTCTAAAACTAAGTGGTCCACAGGACCTGTAACTTTCAAGACTAACAGGTCCTTCACAAGTTCAACAGGTCCTACACCAGAAATAATAACTCGTAAAAGATAAACAGGTTTCAACAGTTTATTTCACATAGACTTGCACTTTATTCAGTCTATCAATTCATCTTTTCTACAACTGTTTTTGTGATACTCACTTTATTGTGTGCCAGTAAAGTACTATGTCTAAAATTGTTGCAACCTTTGACAAAGTTTCCCTGTGTTTCATACTTTGTACACACACTACATGTCATTTCAAAAACAGTCGGTAGCGCGGCGGATTTGTAACCGGAGGCCCCGGGTTCAATCCTCCGTAGTGCCACTGAGTTTCGTCGGTGTGTTCTTGGGCAAGACACTTTCCCTTAGCCCCGTCCGTCGGATGGGGACGTAAACCGGGCGGTCCCGTGTGTCGGTCTATCCTCCGAGCACGTTAAAGAACCATAGGAATCTATTCGATAATAAGAGTAGGGCAGGTTCCCGGATTCCTATGTATCCTTCCCCTCTCTCTGGGGCAGCTCTAAATAACCTATACTGTGTTGATGAGCCGTTAAACAACATTCAATTGTCAAAACAAAGCCATGGAAACTTCTGTTTCAATTCAGGAAGAAACCCCCGATTCTGCCGCTCACGATCATATTTTTTTTGGTTGTCTCTCCTTTCATCATCAGAAAGCTTCACTTTCTTCTCCGGAGGAGTTATCCCTTGAAAATACTTCCACATAACGGTGGAGACGAACTGTTTCGAAATTTGACGGTCAAATTCAGATAATCGTAGAGGACATCCAAAGAGAAAAACAAAACATCCGGCCGGTTGGTATGAAAGAATCTGATCGTATTCAACCAATCAGTAGCCTTCGCCGCTCCATTCGTAACTACTCGGCAGTTTCCGGACAATTTACTTTCTCGCAGAAATGGCCGAGGTGTTCCGAATGTCGCCGCTCATTACGATTGGTTACGGAATGTAGCTAGTGCATATATGTCACATATATGCACTCGCTACATTCCGTAACCAACCGTAATGAGCGTATCTATTTTTAGACATTCCGCGAACTCAGTAGAAGTGATTTTCTATGAATTGCACTACACCGACCTCGCAGTTACAGTTTAATGTGTACAATCAGCAAAGAAACAGGTGAAAATTAGCCGAATTAAGAATTTTCACTCTGAAAAATCTGTCGGTCACACGGGTCGATAAGCTAGAAAATCAACAGGTAAACAATCGGTCTCGGACCGACGGACTTGAGGGAGTGTCGAACCCTGGACTTTATGTATGTATCTCTACTTATCTCTTTGTATGCCCCTCTATGTTTCTCTTGACCTTTGTACATCATTAATAATTTAAAGCAAAGAAAATTAATGCAAACCAAAGCAAATTCACAGATCATATAAGCGATATCAAATTGCACTTTAGTATAACTATTTTCATACAGTTGCTATGATTTTCTTTCCTGTAATCAGCAAATTATCGTGGTTATAAATATTCCATATATAGTGATTATAAGATCGATGATGTCATAGTTCTCAAAATGGCGACTTCGGTTATCCATTTTATAAGAACCAATTAATGGGCATATCAACTTGTCACTTTATTTTGATAGTTCTTTAACCATTTTCCAAGTTTTTTTCCAAACTCTCAATTTAAAACCTTTTTAAATATAAGCCACCTTTCCCTTTACGGCTTGAAGATGCTGATTACCCAGAATCCCACATAGATCTAAGAATAAATACATTCATAGTACTATAGATATAAAATCTTGACAACAATAAATTAACTACTCACAGTACAACACAAAATCATATATATATAGCTTGTTTCCTTCCTTTTTAAAGTAATTAGTGCATTTTGGGAGTATGACCGATGTCATAATGATTAGAGCATTGTGGGATAATTAGTGCATTGTGGGAGTAATACCGATGTCATAGTGCAATCCACATAGTGCATGCAGCTTTAACCCATTTCATGCGGGATACGAATCCATCTGTACCTACCCTTTACATTCGGGATACGAATCCAATCGTATGTTTATGACTGTTGTTGACATAGTTGGTTTCCATGTGGAAAACCTGTATAAAACGTCATTACTTTGTGGGTACTCTTCAGATAGAAAGCAGGGTGAGCATGTACAGTAAATAAAAATGTGTCTGGGAATTTTAAACACTTCAGGAAGTGAAAAAAATATGTTTTTCTCAATTTTTTGCGTGTATTTTCTCAATTTTTCGAGTGAATCGGTAAATATGGATGATAGAGTTTGTGTACCGAGCGAAGGGATATACATTTATGTAGGATTTCAGGATGAATTTTAGTTTATGGATGAGGAAGACGATTTTTTGGACAACTTTTAGCAAGAGGAAACCGTAAACAACAAATGAATTTAGACCGAAATGGACTTTGACTTTTTTTTGCCGATTTTGACTTGGGTGACTATGGGAATGATGAAAATGTTCGGTTTCATGATGGATGTGTTAGGCAAAACTTGCATCCATGCCATCTCAGACAATATTAATACCATGGGGTGCTTTTTCCAGCACCCTGAAGAAGAAGAAGCAATACCCGATCGAATATTCTTCAATATGATTTGGAAAGACGATCTTTGGGAACGGTTGGTCACCGAGACTCTGATACGCCATTTGACCAAGTTTATAAAAATCAGTATAACTTTTGAAGTTCTCTATGGATTTTAAAGATTCTTTTAGCACTAGAAATGACTTAAAATTCTCAACATTGTACACCTTTCAGAGATAAAAATTGAATATATCTTACAGAAAATTTGAGTATTTAAATACCTACATAATGATATATAGTTTTGCTAATTTATTTTTAAAATAGAACAAGTAAACCACATAATACTAATATCACCGAAATGTAATTTGCTGCAACAGCAGAAACCGAAAAAACTGTTCAGATTTACAGGAATATTTATCAGATGTGCCTGCAGAATGAAATGGGTTAATTGAAGTGTACTTTCAGTGTTAGGTCTTCTCAATATAATTTAAATCTTTCATAGAGTTTTAAGATTGTTGAAGAAAGTCAGATCGTGCTGTTGTTGCTAGAAAGGTCATCGTCTTTCTCTTGTTAGCTACTGTTATAATTAATATAAAATCCTGTTAATTTATTTTGGTATATAATTAAGGCAGCTGGTAAGAGATTAAACATATAACATATTTATTATATGTGAGTATAATGTTTACTGTTGGATTATTTTAATAATCTAACTTCAATTAAAGATTAATAATGATTGAAGCGCATTATTTTGTATAATTATGTGTTTTATCATATTAAAGGGGAACACAGGATGGAGGCAGGAATTACCTTACAGAACAGGGTAAGTCCCTTCTTGTTTCTTTTATTTTTTTATGTTGTTAAATTGAAATGTTTGTTATTCACCAATTTCAAATCGGTGAAATATTGAAACACTATTTGAGGATTTCTGTCTTACAAAAGATATTTTGATTTAATATTGCATATACCTAGATAACTCAGAAATAAAATAAAAAAAGTCAAAGGGAAATAACTTCTAATTGCATCCATCTACATGTCGTAAAAACATAAGGATATATCTTTTTCAGATACATGTGACCATTTTTCTTTTAATAGCTTTAAAAATTAATTAACATGCATACATCATTTTGGTGAAGAAAAAACCCTAAAAATAACCATATTTAAAAAAGCACCATTTTTAGATGAACTCAGATTTAAACCTTACCTTCTTCACAATCACATGAATTACCTGAAGACATAGTTATCCTTTAATAGTGTTTCTTCTGATTTTTCTGCTTATGTGATAAACCAATCAGATTGCACCAATTTGTTGATTTTGTATTGTTCTGGTTATGGGGATTACACAGGAAACGGGAAACGATGCATGTGTTTTATTTTTGCATGATCATGGTCCTCATAATAAAGGTATGTGTTTCACTCTAAACTGTATTTTCCTGTTTTGATTTGATACAAGTAGTATCAAGTCTGCTACTTAAGTATTATATTGTCATATACACATATACACGACAAATGATTACTGAATATTATGCTCTTCAACGTTTTGATGTTCAATAATTATTCTCCCTACCCAATATTTGTCACGACCTGTTACAGAAAACACATACTTTTTTCCCCACCTAATCACAGTATGGTACCTTTCAGTTAAATTTGCTTTTTGTTTTTTATTCATTTAAATGCATGTTAAAAATTGAAGAAATATACTGGTAAAAAACGCAGCTATTTGAAGTCAAACTTTACCTTGACTTTTATACCTACTTTTACATTGAACGGTGTTATTAGTGTATCTATCATCATATGTTACACTGAACAGGGTTATTAGTGTATCTATCATCATATGTTACACCCAACAGGGTTATTAGTGTATCTATCATCATATGTTACATTGAACGGTGTTATTAGTGTATATATCATCATATGTTACACTGAACAGGGTTATTAGTGTATCTATCATCATATGTTACACCCAACAGGGTTATTAGTGTATCTATCATCATATGTTACACCCAACAAGGTTATTAGTGTATATATCATCATATGTTACACCCAACAGGGTTATTAGTGTATCTATCATCATATGTTACACCCAACAGGGTTATTAGTGTATCTATCATCATATGTTACACCCAACAGGGTTATTAGTGTATCTATCATCATATGTTACACCCACCAGGGTTATTAGTGTATCTATCATCATATGTTACATTGAACAGGGTTATTAGTGTATCTATCATCATATGTTACACTGAACAGGGTTATTAGTGTATCTATCATCATATGTTACACTGGACAGGGTTATTAGTGTATCTATCATCATATGTTACACTGAACAGGGTTATTGGTGTATCTATCATCATATGTTACATTGAACAGGGTTATTGGTGTATCTATCATCATATGTTACACTGAACAGGGTTATTAGTGTATCTATCATCATATGTTACACTGAACAGGGTTATTAGTGTATCTATCATCATATGTTACATTGAACAGGGTTATTAGTGTATCTATCATCATATGTTTCATTGAACAGGGTTATTAGTGTATCTATCATCATATGTTACACTGAACAGAGATATTAGTGTATCTATCATCATATGTTACATTGAACAGAGTTATTAGTGTATCTATCATCATATGTCACATTGAACAGGGTTATTAGTAACTCTATCATCATATGTTACACTGAACAGAGTTATTAGTGTATCTATCATCATATGTTACATTGAACAGGGTTATTAGTGTATCTATCATCATATGTTACATTGAACAGGGTTATTAGTGTATCTATCATCATATGTTACATTGAACAGGGTTATTAGTGTATCTGTCATCATATGTTACATTGAACAGGGTTATTAGTGTATCTATCATCATATGTTACATTGAACAGGGTTATTAGTGTATCTATCATCATATGTTACACTGAACAGAGTTATTAGTGTATCTATCATCATATGTTACATTGAACGGTGTTGTTAGTGTATCTATCATCATATGTTAGAAATAGGGGCTTCATTACTTAACTTTTAAATGCCATTAAATGCAATCTGATCATATGCTAGATATAGACAATACTTAACATTTAATGCTTATTTAAGCTAGTTTTTTAGTGCACCAGGTAGCCCATAGCATCAGGTAGTCCATATGCAGCCTTTAATATAATGGGAGATAACCGATAACGTATAGGACCAATTTCTATAGCTTATCAGGCATTATTGCAGAAGCAGTCCAATATTAAAACGAAATGCATATACCCTCAATTAAACACCCCCAGGGTGTTGTATTTTACATAAGGGGTGTGTTTATATGAGAACATATAAAAAAAGAAGAAATAAAAAGACATATTATACCTCTAAAATGCCTGGGAAGATGTATTTTTCTGAACTAGACCTCATTTAAAGTCACGCTATCGGCAAGTATAATTTCGGGAACAAATGGTTGGTGTGCATATAAATGGGGATATACGGTAATTAATGTTTTGAAAATCTGCGTAATGTCTTACTGGCTGATCATTCCAGTCACCAGTTATATTGGCAATCAATATGGTGAAGTCAACCAGTGTGAAACAAACAATTGATTCCCAATGCCCATGGCATCAGTCACACTGTGTTGGTGTCATCAGCTATCATCGATAGTATGATAACTGAATCTAAAAGTTGAAAGAAATCATAAAAATTGATGTCCGACTTTTATGACTTACACGTTTTTATATCCCTCTTCGACTTTAAAATATATAGAGGTGAATTCTTCATAAATGGAGTACCAGTAAACCTGGGGCCTACTATACTAGCTGTTACATGGAGTTAACAATTTTTCTTCCCGATATAAAAAAGAAATTATTTTCACTCATGTTTTCCACAAGATAAGTGAATATTTTGAGCTCCTTATGAAAAGTGCACAAGTTATTGACCTCAGGTTTATTGTTAATTTACAATGTTGTATGTTTACCTTATGTAATTCTGCACAAATTGGTGCACTTGTGTGTTTATCATACACAAGTGTTTATCATCAAATGCTAACATTGTCCGGATGATTGCAAAATGTGTTACGTTTTACAGTTTTAGGATCTTTACATTTTTGTTTAGATTCTTTACTGTCCCTGCTATTATTGTCAATAAGTTTATATGTGTCTGATCATTTAATCATTCCAAAACGATAAAATATCTTGCAAAAACTTGTAAATGGTAATTTTATTGTAGACTCTAAACTTTTGAGCAGATTGTCATAATCTAAATAAAATGTTCAAAAGAATATTGACAAAAATGTAAAAAATAAAAAAAATTCGGCCAGTGTTATCATTACATGATAAATCTGTTACTGGTGCTGGGCTCATTTCTCCTGTCTTCTATAGCACTGCAGCATGGCGATGGTTCTCTACTTCCTCTTGATGCTCAGACGGAATTCAGCGGCTCAACTGACTCTTATTCTGATGTTTTAGCCTCTGATAAAAATTCTAGACCTGTTTCTGCAGCAGTATCTAGGCCAACTTCAACTGTGAAACTTTCAAGACCATCGTCTGCAAGTTTCATACCTTCATCCAATGTTGAAACTTCAAGGCCAGTTTCTCAGGTTTCTCTAAGGCGTGACTCTGGGCAGCTTTCAAGACCAGATTCTGGGGTTGACATAGAGTCTGAATCAGGTGAGAAAGAACTTGAAAAAGCGAATATAGAAATCAATAATGATGACGTTTCTGGAGATGCTACCCCCATAAGAGAATCAGCAACTGAAGATACTTTACTGGAAAATGAAGTTGAGCCTACAGAAATAGAAGCTGAAGAGAAAGAAGACATGCATGATGATTTAAAGACAGTAACATCAAATGCTGAGGGCATGGCTAGTGATATATCACCCCTTGAAGCACAGGTATTAGACAAGCAACCTGAAATTACTGCAACTGATGATAAAGTTCTGACTAATAATCAAAAAGATAAAACTGATAAATTAAAAGTAAATGACACAAAAGCTACACCTGTAAAACCCAACACTAATGTGAATGTGAAAGGTAATATTAAACAGGCAAAATCTTCTGAGCTAGTCAAAACTCAGAGTGTAAGTAACAGAAATGCAGGCAATAAAAAAACAGAAATTGCTAAATCTACAACAGAATCTGTTAAAGTAGAAAGTAAGAAACCTGAAGTTGGTAAAACAGTGAAAGGACCAGTCACAAAGCAGGTGAAAGTTGTAAAGCCCGTGGAATCCTCTAAAGCATTGCTAGAACCTCGTAGTGTAGATGGTGAAGGGAAGGTAGATCTGATTACAGATCAGAGTAGTAACTTAGCAGAGATTGGTGAAGGTGTTACAGAGGGGGATCAACAAGCAGTAGCTATTGATTCTTCTGATAATGAAGGTATTTCAAGTTTAAAAATGTTTCCGAAGAAATGATTTAAAATCTTGTCCAACCAGACTTGGAATGGGACACATATTGGTTAGGGTTTTCAAGTTTTCAAGGGTTAGTTATCATCAACTGCAATATTTGTGACCTGAAAGTAGAATACCGCTTAATATAGTAAAAAAATCCAGTGGAATTCCATTGATGTTTTTACTGGGCGAGCTCGCGAAGATAAACGAGCTTGTGAGCGCATTCACCGTAGTGCTTAAATTAAATCTGATGCGAGCTTGTCCAAGCTAGCGCAAGCTTGTGGCTAGCTGATTAAGATCGCTAGCGTGACCTTGAAATAAGAATGCATTTTTATAAGGGAAGCCGGTGCTAGGGTGTGAGAGAGGTGTTCCATCATATTACCAATCATGAACAGAGTTACAATAAAAGTGAGCCTGCTATTTTTTTCTTCTTTTTATTAGGTTAGAGGAGGGAAAGGGGATAGAGGAAAGGGTGTCTGCTTAATATTAATCATGCAAATGGGGTTTTAATACTGCAGATTTGTGTAAGAGCAATAATTATACTAGAACTGATTACACAAAGGTCTGGTTGGACAAGAAAAGTTAAGAACTCATTTTTATGGTATTTTAGGTCAGCTAGAGTAAAGATTATGCAATATTATACAATATAACAGAAAAATCAGGACGAGCAATGTCATTTGAAAAGAGGTTTGGGATTAGAAGTTTTGAAACTGTTTATACACGAATCAATATTTAATTATAAGATGGATGTTCACTTGGCAGAATTGTTTGCCATTGCCATGGTTTAAAGCTTGCATGTTCCATTGTTTGTTTGCATGATGCCATTTCATTTATTTCCATCTGCACGTGCACTGCATGGTTGGATTACACAAGTTTCTTTGACATTATTTTTAAAAAATAAAAGGAAAGTTATTGAAATGTGGCACCATAAAGATAGGTAACACTGAAGATTTGGAGGACCTTACATCATTCATATTTAATTTTATGACAAGTTTTTTGAACTGATTCAAAAAATGCTTTTAGTGAGTTTCTTAAACCAGCTTCGAGTGATTTTTGAATTATTTTACAAATGAGTGTCATAAAACGATTATTAAATATTTACAGGTTTTCAGTTTCTTTTGATAGCAATTGTGTGTTGCTAATCTTGAGCAGTGTTATCTTTTATTAAGGTGTCAGGGCAGACCCTAATTCAAACGGCATTGTTCGTCTTAAGATGGAAGCACTGACTATATTTGCAGTAAATATTAAACTTAACAGTAGCTTAACATAAAATGCAAAATAAGCCAAATGTAAATACAAAGCTTTTAATTAAATAGATTTAATTTTGTTACAACTTCATAACTATTTATGAGCGTGGCTTTTTTTATGGAATTTAAAGGTATTGAGTTATAAACAAAATTATATATATATATATATTTAGCGCAAGTAGACTTCCATTTTTATCATGCTAAAAGCTTATAGTTTTAACTCTATGTTAAAGCACTAGCATTATAAACTAGCTAGTTTTGCAAATGTTAATATATAAAAATAGTGTATTGTGATTTAATGTTTTATATTGGTATTGATAGCTGATGTTCATTCTATCGCGGGAGAGTTGGATGCTCTCGGATTGCGGAAACCTCCTGTAAGCTCAGGAAAGGTAGGTTATACGACACGTTCCATGTTCACCATTATCTTAAAATAAAACATAAAGAGCTCTTGTTCATCATTGTTGCTTCCAAGGGATATCCTTTTCAGTATTTATTGATATTCACACTAGCGTTTGTTCAGTGCTGTGTGGCGGCCGTAAAAAGTTGCTCAGTAGGTCAAAGGCCGAGTTACATATAATGCCCCCATTAGACCGGCACCCTTGTTCTTTTTTTTGTTTGTTGTTGTTTTTATACGGTTGGTAAAATGAATAGCTAAATAATAACAATCTAGATCATGTAACTATAATGTACAATTTCTCTTATTGGCAACATGACTTAAAAACAGTCTTGAAATGTGAACATGTTAACAGAACTATAATCTGATGAATTTTGAAACTAGATCTTTTTTTTATTATCTGTATTGTTATCTTTATTGTTATTTGTATTGTTATTTGTGTTATTATTTGAATTGTTATCTAAATTGTTATTTGTATTGTTATCTGTAATGTTATTTGTGTTATTATTTGAATTGTTATTGTATTGTTATCTGTAATGTTATTTGTGTTATTATTTGAATTGTTATCTGTAATGTTATCTGAATTGTTATTTGTATTGTTATCTGTAATGTTATTTGTGTTATTATTTGTATTGTTATCTGTATTGATGTCTTCATTGTTATTTGTATTTCAGAAGAAGGGGAAGAAGGAGGTTAAGGTATGTTCAGTTTGAGCTTTTATAGTTTAACTGTAAATCTAGCAAACCATTATGTGATATATGTTAAGGCTGTATCACCTTCAGAAATGTATGGCCAGTTATTTTATTTGATATGATTGTATGGTTTTGAAAAATGCTGAAGAAACAGAACAAAAACAAAATTACAGTTACCTGAAACAGTTAAAAAGTTATTATGGCTCCCTCACACAAAGTGTGGTAGGGGAGCCATATTGATTTTGTGCTTTCTGTCTGTTTCTTTCTCTGTCTGTTTCTCTGTCTGTGTCACAAACGATGTCCGATCAATAACTAGAGAATGGTTGGACCTAGGGTCCTCAAACTTGGAAGGATGGTTGGTCATGACAAGTAGATGACCCCTATTGATTTTGGGGTCACTAGGTCAAAGGTCAAGGTTGCGGTGACATTGACTATCAAAACGATGTCCGATCAATAACTAGAGAATGGTTGGACCTAGGGTCCTCAAACTTGGAAGGATGGTTGGTCATGACAAGTAGATGACCCCTATTGATTTTGGGGTCACTAGGTCAAAGGTCAAGGTTGCGGTGACATTGACTATCAAAACGATGACCGATCAATAACTAGAGAATGGTTGGACCTAGGGTCCTCAAACTTGGAAGGATGGTTGGTCATGACAAGTAGATGACCCTTATTGATTTTGGGGTCACTAGGTCAAAGGTCAAGGTTGCTGTGACATTGACTATCAAAACGATGTCCGATCAATAACTAGAGAATGGTTGGACCTAGGGTCCTCAAACTTGGAAGGATGGTTGGTCATGACAAGTAGATGACCTCTATTGATTTTGGAGTCACTAGGTCAAAGGTCAAGGTTGCGGTGACATTGACTATCAAAACGATGTCCGATCAATAACTAGAGAATGGTTGGACCTAGGGTCCTCAAACTTGGAAGGATGGTTGGTCATGACCAGTAGATGACCCCTATTGATTTTATTTTTATTTTAATATTTTTTAAAAAATATTTAAATTTTTTTTTTTTTTTTTTTTTTAATAATTTTTAATTTTATTTTTTTTAATAATTTTTTTTTTTTAATATTTTTTAAATACTTTTTTTTAAAAAAAATTTTTTTGTTTAATTTTTGCATAAAAAGTTTTAGGGTCGGCCCCTTAAACAAATAGGGTCGGTCGGGTTACCTGAACCACACATATTTTTTTATGTGGCCTTACTGATACAGATAGTAGATACAGTCACAGGGATATTGAATATCAAAACGACCTCAGATCAATAGAGGACGGTTGGACCTAGAGTCGTCAATTATGCCTGTTCGGGCTAGTGGGGGAGCCATACGTTTTTGTCCCATGGACAATAACAATTTCTAGTTTATGATTTATCATACGACATTGTACTGCTGTTTCGCCCACTGACTTATTTTTCAAGTGTTAAGTTAGAGCATTGTTGTAACTCATTTTCATTGACTTAAAAAGTTGGGATCCTCTGTGTTTGAAAACCCCTCAAATTGCTCAAAAAAGGGTTATCTGTAAGAAACATCAAGAAAAGATAGATTTTCTCCCAAATTTCAGCAAAAACAAGATAGATTTTCTCCCAAATTTCAGCAAAAACAAGATAGATTTTCTTCCAAATTCGGCAATTTTTTTTTAAAATTTAATAGGAAATGTTGCTATAGATTTTCTACAATAACGAGTGGTAATGCGTGAGGCTTGATAAATAATTGGACATTCTGTCAGTAAAAACTCTCCGTACTGGAAAGATATCCAGGATAGTGCCAGCAGTGGTACAGATGTGCAGTTTTACTGTTGTCTTTTGTATGCTGAAGGCAGTTTCTTACCCACAAGGCACCAGGTTGCCTTTTTATTGTATGTAATGTTAGAAAAAAAATTGTTTTGATCTTTATTTTTTTCAGTGATTAATTTTGTTCGACAGATCTCTATTTTATTCTTCTTCTTTCTTCAACTCTTCTTTATCACATGATCACCCATATAATATTAGAGATTTGACACTGTTCAGTTTCTCATGTCCGGCTGCATCAAACATTATATTCCAGTCCTACACTGTGCCACCACCGGGACCGCGACCCAAGGCCCCGCAGGAAAAAGGGAAGATTGCAGACCATCTGCTTGATGCGATGAAACGGCGGCCATCATTGTCGTACCAGAACATGGAGCGTGATCTGGAACACAGTAAGTGTGTATTGTAATATGTCGTTGTGTGTATTGTATGTTACAAGTCATGTCATATATTAAATTCACTTGATTTTTTCAGTGAAAAAAAAAAGTAATTTCGAAGAAACATATTTTTCAAGGAGGCGCGTACCCATGCGGGGTGAATATTTTAATTCAGCTCTTGGGTGGGATATGTTTGCTTGTCTGATCTCGAATAAATTACTGCCCCTCAAAAAAAAAAACATCCAATTAAACAGTGCACAAATAAATGAGTTTGTCCCCATATCGAGGATTGGTTACCACTCGATCACTTAAACCATTTAATATTCTTGTATGATTGTATATTTAATTGTAATAGTGCTATCTAATGAAGTGTGAAACACATCTTGAACACAATAAATTCATTGAACTTGTTTATTGTTATGGTTTATGAATAAAGCATGAGAAATTAAGGGCTTTTAAAAAATGAAGAATGACATTTTTTTTTTCAAAAAAAAGAAAAGAAAAAAGAATGACATTTTGATATGAACTAAAGAAGAGTGATACATTTTGATATAAATTAAGAAAAATGACATTTTGATATAAAATAAGAAGAATGACATCGTGATATGAAATAAAGATTAGAGTGATACACTTTTTGATTTAATTCCAAATCAAAATGTAACAGATTTTGATATAAAGTTTAAACTAGACATTTTGATATAAAATAAAAAAAGTAATTTATCCTGGCTTTATCTAAAGAGTGTGATTTAGTTTATTTCTACAATTGCAAATTGTATATGTGTAGTCTAAGGGTTTATTATTATAGTTCCACCACACATTATGGCACTGTAGGGTGTGGATGACAAATAGCAGAAACGGGGAATATAGAAAACTAGTATTATTATGAGCACCGTTGTCATGACAATGTTATGAATTACAGGAGGATTTCTGAAGGATGGAGAAGGTAGTTGCTATGGTGATAGTTTCACAATCGTGGTGTTGTGTTGTTTTTTCTTTAAATGTTGTTGTTTTTTGACAGATTTTGAGCTTAATGAGGTAAAATGAAAAATGAATTAAAAAAAAAAAGCAGCAATTTTTCCTTTATTTATGTAAAATATATTCTTGTATAAATCCTTTAAAAAACATTCTGACAAAGTATCATTTCATTTTTTAAAAAAAATAAAAGCAATCATCATAACAACAGTACATGCAAACTAAATGTGTTGCAAACAAAATAAAAATATCTATTTTCATTGAAAATTCATTGGCTCAAACGTGTATGTCAAACTGTTTCAGTACTGCAGTACATGTATTAATGGAAGGAAATAAATACATACATATTATGTTTTAGTCCTGGTGATGGCCATTTTTTTAAATCTAAAGGTAGTTTTATTTGTGAGGTTGAAAATCGTAAATTATTCTTTTATGGGGGAAAGTGAATCCGTAATTCGTAAGTCGTAGAACACTATGTAGTTAGTTGTCAGTGAGGACATTTTCTTTATGTCCCTCAGATTTAGCAATAGTTTTAGTTGTCAGATATATAAACTTCGTCGTACATGTATATAAAATTGTTATAAACCATATGACTTCCATTTAAATGTAGGAATTAGAATAATAAAAAATCTTTTTGACTAAAATAAGAATTAAAGTCGAACAGGAAATGTAGCTTCCACAGAACCCAGTAAACCCAAAAACACGCAAAACAACAAACATGAATGGCAATGTTAATAAGGAATAAAGGCATATGATGTCACAAACACAAAAAGGTTGAGAATAGGGCTACCGCCTTGGAACGGTCAGTGGCAAAATAGGCTGCTGGGGGTTTAAACCAGGTTCTAGGGTGCACCAAACCTCACACTTACTGTCATCCCAATAAAACGGGACAGTGTAAATGAAGAAATCCCCGCAATGAACTATTCTCTAACCCACAAGGCAGCATTAATAGGCAATATAAGTAAAACACAAAGATGCTCGTGTATATATAAATACAAAAAACAATAGCCTAGAAAGCAACAAAGAAGGTACTCATTGACTTGGCAGAAGCCAGAGCAACAAGAGAATAAACCATTGAAAGCAAGACAAGACAAGAATGCAGACAAACATCAACGTCACTGTCCTTTAGGGCTTTAGGTAGACGTCATCATAGGGTCCACAGACTGTCCGCTCATGGCAGAATTAAAGAGGAAAGCGTAGTGGCGAACTGTAAATGGGTCCACCACCAAGCATGCAGTGCATTGCAAAATGATAGGGTCTAACCTCTTTTGATTAACGTTTTAACAAGTTTAACAAAGATAGTATGAAAGTGATCATGACCAAGGTTATATATGACGGTCGATTATTTGTGGTGGAGGCAGACCACCCACTTTTCCTGGGTAGAACCAGTACTGTAAACCTCCTGCCATCCGTAATAATCGACACTTCCTCACTTACAAGTCGAGTTCTCAGTGTGATTCAAACCCACAGCGGTGAGAGGCGGAGGTTTACAACACAACGTCGAAGAGAAGTTACTTTCATTTGTTCGTATTGTGTCATAGTAATATAAGACTATTTAAGACATACTTTTATTAGATTGTTAATCTTTTGGACCAGTGGCAGTATTATAATGCCTTACTAATGTAACTACAGGACTACTATCTAGGAATAATAATATACATATATATATTAACTAACGCTATTCATTTTGTGATGGCAGACTGTTTAAAACTTCAAAATACAGACTATATGTAATATCAAAAATAATAGTTTCATATAATAATCGATAAATATGAAATATTATAAATACCTAAGATGCATCACCTGATTGGTACAGCTAAATAGACTAGAATCACCAGACTGGTACAGCTAAATAGACTAGAATCACCAGACTGGTACAGCTAAATAGACTAGAATCACCAGACTGGTACAGCTAAATAGACTAGAATCACCAGACAGTGTAACTAAATGTCATGTTTAAATTGCACACCTCTAAAACTTGACATTGACAGTTATAGTAGGGTGGTGGTGGAAGGGGTGGGGATCACATTATTTCTCTGTATGTTCATGTTTGTTCAAGCAATGTAGATGAGACATTTGATTCAGCCGAATTCCTGAGATTTTGTTTGTGATGTTATTTATTTTTCATTCATTGTGTGATGCATGAGTTTATTTGTTTGCATAAGCATGTGTATTACTTAAATAAATGACATCTTGCACGCTTGAAACATTGTGGCATGTGTGGTTGAAGTGTGGTTGACATGGCAACAGACACTGGAACTGGAATTGTTATTGTTTCTAGGTAACAAACACTGCAGTTGTTATTGTGCATGGCACAATAATGGTTGCTAGGCAACACATACTGTTTTGTTATGGTTGCTAGGCAACATATATCGGAACTATTGAAAGTATATGCCAGTACTTGAATTTACTGAAACTAAGATGGTTATATTGTTATCGATATAATTTAAACAGTATAAACAAATGTTAAAAACTGGTAACATTTTCAAGATCTCTCTTTAACCCCTGAAATAATTTATTATCTGTTGATTTATTTTTTGTTGGCCAGAACTAATGTAAACATTAATAGTTATTTGAGTAATTTTCTGGGCCATTTACTGTTAAGAAACCATTAACATGTACTGTGAGTTATATGTGTATAACTCCAGTGACAAACCTCGTGGATGAGTCACTATCTGGACCCACTCTGGAAGCCATCGGGGAAGGACTCACGGAGGAGGAGTTAGAGATGGCAAAACAAATATTACAGGTACGATAATGTTCTGGTGTTTTTATTATACCGTATTTGCTCTTATTAATGAAAAGGCATTTATTAGAGTCCTGACCTATTCTGAAGTATGGAATGGGCAATTATTGAACTTGTCTTTCTTCACCAAGCGTGAAAATACATGAAAACTTACGCAAAATCATCATTATTTCTTCGTACAACATAAACAAGGTCAAAATTAATGTCTAGTTTGATTATATTTATTCAATAAGCATTCAGTAATATTAACAAGAAATAAGTGTTTAATCAAATAAAAACAACATAAAACTATAATAACGTCCAGATGTTTTCTTGAATTTCTACAGGCTGCATGGTACACCATCTAAAATACACTCTTGTAAAGAACGAATTGAATTGGATTTTATATTCGCATCAACAGCTAAGGTCATATGGCGACTTTCCAGATTCCTCCTGTGGAGGAAGATCCCAGGTGCCCCTCCAGCAATTTTCGTGCACGGGCGGGCATCTGGGTAAAACCACCGATGTTCCACAAACCAGCTGGCTAGCTTCCTCACATAAAGATTCTTGTAAAGAACGATTGCTTAATATTAACTGGTTCAACTCACATCCTGTGACCAATTGCTCTTCTAGCTATAAACAAGTGGTCATCTTTAGTTTAAATACACACAAATCCAAACCAGATGTTTTTATTTTGTGTGCAAGTAAGAGTCTATAATTATGTCAGTCCAATTTAGGTGTGGAAGGTTATTAAAATTGTTTTGGTCTTGAACATAATTCAACCCTTGAATATAGAAGAGAGCGGGCCGATGTGCTCCAGGTTTATAAAACTAAACTATTGATAATAGTTGACAAAAATAAACTTTTCACACAAGCTCCTAATATTGGTACCAGAAACTCTAATAATTAAACTATTCAAAAAAAAAAGGGCAAGAATTGATATAAGAAATAAATCATTTTCCTACAATTGGTAGAATCTTGGAATAAACTGCCTAACTGAGGCACCCACCGTACATTCTTTCAAAAGTAGGCTAAGCAAACAACAGGCACAACATCCTCATAAGTTCAGGCCTACAAACTAATAAAAAAAATTAAGAAAAATGGAAGTCACAAAAAATTATACTAGACTGGGAAAACACTATCAAAATGGGCCTAAGAAACCAACGGTTTAATAACGGCTTTGACAACAGTATGAACAGTATGAATATGGAATTTCAGTTTGGGTAAGAGAAGATTGATTTAGCGCTCCTTCCCTGAACTTTTCAAGTATATGGGTCTGGAAACAAAAACACATTGTCAATCTGTGATCAAAACAAATGCTGGTGATGGGCATTTTATGGAGTATGGGCATTGGGGCGTTTATTATAGAGAATACGGTATTGATTTTTAAAAGGAAATTTGATCATATATATGACATAAAATCAAGTATATACTACTAGTTATATAATTTTTTGTGTGCTTTTTGTTACAGAACAAGATAACTGAAGCCAGAGATAAATTAGAAGGAAAGGATGGAAAGATGACCTCTGCTGGGAAGAAGAAAGTCGCTATCAAAGGCATAGGGAAGAAAGGAGGAAAGAAGAAGAAAGAAGCACAAGGGGATGACAGAACAGAGGAGGAGAAAGAGAGGGATGCAATGAGGGAGAAACAAGAACTTGAGAAGAAGGTTATTTAAGGATACTTGTTCATCACATTCTAATTTTTAGCTCTACTGGCCAAGGGCCAGCAGAGCTTATGGGATGCTGTGTTGTCCGTCGTCCGTCGTCTGTCTGTCTGTCGTCTGTCGTCTGTCGTCCGTTAACTTTTCTTCAAACGACTTCTTCTCAGAAACCGCTTGGCTAATTTTGACCAAACTTCACGTGGATGATCCTTAGTTGAATGCTTTTTAGATTTGTTAAAATTAGGTCAATGCTACATCCAAGATGGCTGCCATTATCATATATGGTCGAAACCTTAAAAAATCTTCTTCTCCAGAACCGCTGGACAGATTTCAACAGTTTTTCTTTTAAAATGATCGCCAACGCCTAGACTATCAAGTTTGTTCAAATAAAGTCCCAAGGGTCAAAAATGGCCGTGCCCCGGGGGTCCAAAATTTGTATATTGAGGTTTTGCATGTTTTTCATATAGACATATAGGAAAAAACTTTAAAAAATCTTCTTCTCTGAAACCACAAGGCACAGAGCTCTCATGTATTACATGTAGCATCAGCTTATGGTCCTCTACTAAGTTTGTTCAAATGGTGACCCTGGGGTCAAATTTGTCCCCGCCCCGGGGGTCACAGTTTTACATAGACTTATATAGGATTTTTTTTTAAAAAATCTTCTTCTCGGAAACTACAAGAGCCAGAGGTTTGATATTTTGCATTTACTATAAGCTTATGGTCCTTTACCAAGTTTGTTCAAATAGTGACAATAGTGACCCTGGGGTCACATTTGGTCCCGCCCCAAGGGTCACATGTTTTACATAGACATGTATAGGGAAAAACTTAAAAAATCTTCTTCTCTGAAACTGCAAGAGCCAGAGGTTTAATATTTTGGTGTTGCTATAAGCTTATGGTCCTTTACCTATTTTGTTCAAATGGAGACCCTGGGGTCACATCTGGCCCTGCCCCGGGGATTCACAGTTTTACATAAATGCTTGTAGAGGGAAAAACTGAAGAAAAAAAATCTTCTCTGGAACTGCAAGAGCCAGAGGTTTAATATTTTGCATTTGCTAAAAGCTTATGGTCCTTTACCAAGTTTGTTCAAATGGTGACCCTGGGGTCACATTTGGCCCCGCCCCAAGGGTCACATGTTTTACATAGACATGTATAGGGAAAAACTTAAAAAATCTTCTTCTCTGAAACTGCAAGAGCCAGAGGTTTAATATTTTGGTGTTGCTATAAGCTTATGGTCCTTTACCTATTTTGTTCAAATGGGGACCCTGGGGTCACATCTGGCCCTGCCCCGGGGATTCACAGTTTTACATAAATGCTTGTAGAGGGAAAAACTGAAGAAAAAAAATCTTCTCTGGAACTGCAAGAGCCAGAGGTTTAATATTTTGCATTTGCTAAAAGCTTATGGTCCTTTACCAAGTTTGTTCAAATGGTGACCCTGGGGTCACATTTGGCCCCGCTCCAAGGGTCACATGTTTTACATAGACATGTATAGGGAAAAACTTAAAAAATCTTCTTCTCTGAAACTGCAAGAGCCAGAGGTTTAATATTTTGCTGTTGCTATAAGCTTATGGTCCTTTATCAATTTTGTTCAAATGGGGACACTGGGGTCACATCTGGCCCCGCCCCGGGGGTCACAGTTTTACATAAATGCTTGTATAGGGAAAAACTGAAAAAAATCTTCTTCTCTGGAACTGCAAGAGCCAGAGGTTTAATATTTTGCATTTGCTGTAAGTTCATGGTCCTTTACCAAGTTTGTTCAAATGGTAACCCTCGGGTCACATGTTTTACATAGACATGTATAGAGATTTTTTTTTTTGAATTATTTTTTTTTTGAATTTTTTTTTTTGAATTTTTTTTTTTTAAATATTTTTTTTTTGAATTTTTTTTTTTGATTTTTTTTTTTTTTGAAATATCTTCTCTTTTTTTTGAAATGTTTTCATTTTTTTTTTTTTTTTTGCAATTTTTTTGCAATTTTTTTGCAATTTTTTTTTTTTGCAATTTTTTTTTTTTTTTTAGGTCTATGTTCGACCAGTCGGACCAGTAACAGAGGTGTTCTTGATTTAGTTAAACATGCTATATGTTGCCTCGTTGATACGGTTGGGCCTTCATTTTTCATCTGATCTTTACCAAACTTTACCAGATTCTTTAGTTATGGCCTTTGATTTAGTTAAAAAGCTGTTTTTTGCCCGAAACTTTCAAAAAAACGTAAATGGCAGTCACTCACTTCATTGATGTTATAAGAGCCATGTTAGCCAGTAGAGCGTCCACAGGCCCTCTTGGGCCTCTTGTTAAAACAGGTGTAGCTGCACACTCGGTGCACACTCGGTGCTCCAACTAAACCTGAAGGTTATTGAAGTATACTGAACAAAAAAAATTAGCACGACTTTTTATGGACATAGATTAAACATATGAACATTGATATAATTGAAGATATTAGAAATGCTAGGTAAGGATCTGATTTTTAGGGTGAGCTATTGTGATCGCCCTTCGTCCGTCATCCATGAGTGTGTCTTTGCGTCCGTCCACAATTGCTTCAAACAACTTCTCCTCTGAAACTGCTTTGCCAATTTTGACGAAACTTCACAGGAATGATCCTTGGGTGGTCTTCTCTCAAGATTGTTCAAATTATCCATGCAGAACTCTGGTTGCCATGGCAACCAAAAGAAAAAAAGCTGGATAACTTTAAAAATCTTCTTCTCTAAAACTACTGGCTCGATTTCAGAATAATTTCACAGAAATGATGTTTGGGTGACACTCTACCAAGATTATTCAAGCCAGGTTGATTTGTCAAAAAACATGGCCATCAGGGGGCGGGGCTTATTTTGCTATATTTCTATATGGAAATCTTAAAAAAAATTCTCGTCTGACACCGCTTGATGGATTTCAAAATAATTTCACAGAAATGATGTTTGGGTGACACTTTACAAAGATTGTTCAAGCCGGGTTGATTTGTCAAAAAACATAGCCACCAGGTTTTGCTATATTTCTATGAAAACTTGAGAAATCTTCTTATCTGAAACCGCATTATGTCAAAATAATTTCACAGAAATAATGTTTGAGTGACCTCGTATTAAGTTTGTTCAAGCCGGGTTGATTCATCAAAACATAGCCGCAGTTGGGCGGGCAGTTTCCCTATATAACTATATTAAAACTTTTACCAAAGTTTTGTTAATGCTATCGGCTATAGGACATCCATCCCTGTCATCATAATATCTTATGCATACAGTGCATAAAACTTAGCTGAAACTAACACCCTGTTGTGTTTTAGCTCATCTGAGCATATAGCGCTTAAGGGTGACTGTGTGATTAAAAATAGCGTAAAGCATGTTGATTCGATAAAAGAAACATGGCTGCCAGTCGGAGGGGATCTTTTCTTATATCTTTATTAAAAAAAGCTACAGTCATGTTGATTTGATGTTTGAGTGACACTTGACAAAGATTGCTCAAAACATGACTGCCATCAGGTGAGCGAATTAGGGCCATCATGGCCCTCTTGTTTAAAGAATTGTGTTATTTTATTATTTTTCAAATGAAGAATCGGAATTATCTCTCATATATTAAAAACAACTTATTACATTATACAAATGATTGCTTTGAACACATTTTATGTTTGGCATTGACAAGAATAGCCCATCCTGTCATTGTTTACAAAAATGCTAAAATGTATTCCCAAACAATTGTTATTCTCAAACAAACGCATTCCATAGTTTGTAATTTTAAAATTACTTCCCTTTTCATTGAAATGAGAATGATTTTGGATAACCTATAAAGATATTCGCTTTATTTTTATCGCCGACTTTGTTTACACATGACTCTAGCATTTATTATTGGTCATATCTATGTCATTTTGTCACTGACCCCGAACATACAAGGCTTTGTATCTCGTCTATGGAAATGTCATGCATTTTATGTGCTAAATTATTTTGCTCAGTATATAAGGGACACTAAGTCTCCTATAACGATTCATTTGAACGAGTGTCTGGCCATTTAGTCTTCTGTAACAATAAAATCAAAATCAAAAATGGACACCCTCCCCCACTTAGTCATTCACTGATATCTCCTATGACCATGTATTCACTGATATCTACTATGACCATGTATTCACTGATATCTCCTATGACCATGTATTCACTGATATCTCCTATGACCATGTATTCACTGATATCTCCTATGACCATGTATTCACTGATATCTCCTATGACCATGTATTCACTGATATCTCCTATGACCATGTATTCACTGATATCTCCTATGACCATGTATTCACTGATATCTCCTATGACCATGTATTCACTGATATCTCCTATGACCATGTATTCACTGATATCTCCTATGACCATGTATTCACTGATATCTCCTATGACTATGTATTCACTGATATCTCTTATGACCATGTATTCACTGATATCTCCACTGATATCTCCTATGACCATGTATTCACTGATATCTCCTATGACCATGTATTCACTGATATCTCCTATGACCATGTATTCACTGATGTCTCCTATGACCATGTATTCACTGATATCTCCTATGACCATGTATTCACTGATATCTCCTATGACCATGTATTCACTGTTGCAGAAGAGAGACATGGAGGCACAGGAACTCCAGCGAAAGATCGCCGAGAGACGGAAACTGTTACAGGCTCAGGATAATCTTGCGAGTGCCAAATCTAAGGTAAGATATAGTATCCATAGTCAAGCGAGTGCTAAATCTAAGGCAAGATATGTTAGCAATAATCTTGCGAGTGCTAATTCTAAGGTAAGATATGTTAACCATTATCTTGCGAGTGCTTAATCGAAGGTAAGATATGGCATCCATAATCGAAGGTAAATATATTTATCTGTCACATATATAACTAGGGCTATCTCGTTTACTGAATTTTGTAAACGTTTACATTTTAAACGACCAACACAAATTAGTCACAATTGACTTGAGAAATAATACCTACCTGTAGATTACCGTGGGTGTTTGTCAGTTGGATGGCAGTTCCACCGGCTACTGACAAAACACATTCTGATGGAATGGACATTGCTGGTTTAGAATGCATCATATAAATGCAATAATTAACACCATAGGATAATCTGATCGAGTTGTGCACTTTCGTTTTCATTTAAACAGAACACCAATTCTGTAAACATTTACTAGATCTGTTTACACATGTAAACATGACAGCCGTATATATAAATAACTTATCAGCATATGTTAATATTGCTTCTTTTAGGCACCCTTTTGTACCAACTGAAAATCCTATTAATACATATAATCTTAAAATATTCGTACCTAAATATAACATATTGTGCTCTGTGCAGTTGTCGAGAAATTTTAAATATTTGATACTGCTCGTCACCTCATTGTATGTTGACAGAAACTACTTTTATTTATATTGCAGGAGATTCGTGAGCAGATGGAGCAGTTAGAACGTGAAGCGGATGATTTACAGAGGGCCGAGGACGAGGCTCGCAGTATCCTCTCTGACGTGCGCAAGAAACAACGAGAGGAACGCGAGGCTAGACGTAAAGTTGATCTTGGTAAATAGTTGTTATATTGTAGAGGGTCAAGGTCGCTGGAAGTCGATTAAGGCTAAACTAGAAAATGAACATGAACAATATTATTCATCCGTCCGTCAGTCCATCACGAAAACTTAATGTTGGCTATAACTTTCTCATTTCTTGATATTTTTCATCAAACTTTCAATATATACTCATCATGACAATATCGACATGACCATACTAAAATATAAAGGTCAAGGTCACGGTTAAATACTTATTTCTTTCTTCGCTAAAACTTAACGTTGGCTATAACTTTCTCATTTCTTGATATTTCTTCATGAAACTTTCAGTATATGTTCATCATGACAACATCGACATGCCCATACTAAAAATATAACGGTCAAGGTCATTATATGATTGTGATGATTGTGATGATATTGAAAATATTGATCAATTTGTTTATCGGAACAGTAAGATACAAACAGACAAGTTATGTTTTAATAAATAAAGCGTATTTAATAATAATATAAAAAAGGAAGATAGTTAGATATAGACAGAAAAGAAATATCACAGAGCTTAGACCAGGGCACGAAAATTCCACTCGTCCGCTCGTATTGACGAGTGAAATTCGAATCCGGACATGTGAAACCTACGAATCAGTCGTCCGAGAGGACGAGTAACATTTCAGTAGAGAAAATAGTTTTTACATAGTTCATTAAGCGATTAAATGCAGTAAATAGTCGCAACTCTGTTTATTCAGCGATAAAATGCACTTTAGGCCATATCAAATTAATTCCCAGTTTATCATCCCTGCCCGCCCCGAATATTTTATGCCGCCCCGACAATTTTTATTTTGAAAAAAAAAATCAAAAAAAAAATCAATTAAAAATCAAAAAAAATCAAAAAATATAAAAAAAATATAATAATAATGTCCAGATTGTGGTGTATTGTTCTGAATGTGAAAAACCAAGAGTCCTGTATTGTAAACGTGGTGAAAGGAAAGAAAAGAACTGATTTGCTTCAAATCTTAGCTGACCTACAATATACATGTGGTTCTGTCCTTCAAGATGTTGAAACAGAGGACAATCATATTTTACATTCGGTATTTGTTAGAAAAAATGTAACTTGTGACATGTCAGTGGAACTACCATATTTTTCTGCTGGCTTCGAATCGGTATGTTATTACTGTGGTTCGTCAGATGACCTTGTAGAACCAGATGATAAATATCCCGTATGTGAGTTGTGCCTATCTGGCAAACAGTCATTCGTAAATAAAAGGGGAACTGTTTCAAACAAGAAGAAGTAAGTTATATTGAGAACTTCAACTTTTAAAACTCACATACATGGTAGTTTATATCATTATAAATACAAATGTATGCTATAGCAGTGACAATTGGTAATAAAGAGAGTGTTCAAAACATAATACTTCTGGTTATTAATATTTTTGTTAATACATATAATCATTAAAAAATAAAATTGCACCCCCCACCCCAATTTTTTCCAAAATTTGGATGATAAACTGGGAATTAATTTGATATGGCCTTAAGTCAACCGGATATTGGGAAATTGACGCATTTCCGTTTTCGAACATTCTAAAATGCGGCTCCCATTCTAATTTCATGGAGCGCGATGTTATATTTGATGTTATACACATAACACTTTCACGGGGGAAATCTTTAAGGTCAGCTAGTCAGCTTTTAGGGGACTGGGACCAGGGCCTTCAGGAAGGGGAATTGCAAAAAGTATGCTGTTTTCCTGTATTGGAGTTTTAACATATTCTAATAAAAAATGTTTTGTTTTGTTTTTAAGAGGAAATTTTTCGCAGGAAAAGGGGAAAAATATATACCATGCCAGAGTAACTGTAATGGCCATGATCAGACTGTAGTGAACTATAGAATATGAATATAGTCATCTATAATACTGGTCAAAGTTTCATAATTTTCATTGATTTATATAAAGAAAAAAACAACACATTATGATGTTTCCCTTTGTTTTATTTATATATAATAGTGTTAAATGATGGTATCTGACTACTTTGACTTGTGAACTTTTACAATCAGAGCAGGACGAGTAAACATCCTATAAGGACGAGTAACATGTCAATGCCACTCGTCCTACAGGACGAGTATACAGTAAAAGATATTTCGTCCCGTGTTAGACAATCACTGAATACTATAGCATAATAATTTCAACTAGGAATTATAAACTCATATGTCAAACACTGTATAATTCAATGGCCTTTTTTATGTTTAGTCCATCTATGTAATGTTTACTTGTTGTAGTTCTTACTATGCTTTATTAACAAATATCGTTCAGTTGGCTAACCACTTTCTGCACGTTATATGTCGCACAATCTCTCTCTATGTGACATAAATATATATAACATCATTGTATGTACACCTTGCTGCATAACTCGACATCACTAATATATAATATGCATTGTATCACAGATGAAATATGCATATGATATATCACATCACAGATTATCGATTGACTGCATCAGTCTATATCAACACTATATCACATTGATTCTATCACCACTCTTCTATACAGACTATCAACTGACTACATCAATCTATATCACTACTATATCATATTATCACCATCCTGTATAAGCTCTATCAATTGACTGTTGTCTATATTCTACATCATGTAACGTCACCCGACCATCACCTTGTAAATGACTTTATTACGACCTATATCATCATCACGAAAAAGGAGGAGACGTTCCCCAATAAAACAATAAAAAACTTTCTTAATATTCTCAAATTGTGTAATTTTATATTTGATAAAATCAGTGCCACCGTATTGATAAAATAGCACACTTTCAGCATTTCACTGAATACTGATAATTCAAATTTACTTGTCAGACACCCTCAGTTCTAATACATCATATCTTCATATTGATTCCATCAAGTACTCCCACTCTTAGTAGCACAGCATATCACCACAAATTCTCAACACACACTGCCCACCAAAATATAACACCCAATTATCTTCTCTACTTAACAACAGAAAAATAACTCACTCCTGTTCACTATTTCATGGACAAAATATGACACCTTCCTTTTAAAGGTACTCTGTCCAATATTAATTAATGTGAATTTGTCCCATATATGGGTTAAATACTCTTTCTTTTTTCCTTCACGAAAACTTAACATTGGCTATAACTTTCTCATTTCTTCATCAAACTTTCCATATATACTCATCATGACAACACGGACATGACCATACTAAAATATACATAACCATACCAAAATATAAAGGTCAAGGTCATGCTGAAGGTCATTATATGGGTTAAACATGTTAAATACTCATTTTTTTTTCCACAAAAACTTAACGTTGGCTATAACTTTCTCATTTCTTTATGAAACTTTATGAAACTTTCAAAATATACTCATCATGACAACATCGACATGACTATACTAAAATATAAAAATCAAAGTCTTGCTGAAGGTCATAATATGGGTTAAAGGGGTTGATGCACTATTTTCAAACAAGGTATATTTTAAAAATCTCTGAAAAACTTGAAAAAAGCTGAAAGAATGATCAAAATGCCATGAAAAATAAAGGAGATATGATCCATTGAAAAGTTGCAAAAAACATAAATGGATGCCGCCATCTTGGAACGATGACGTCATCGCGCCTTTTTACCATATATGGCATATTGACATAATGTCTTTTAACGCAAAGAAAAGCACTTCAAATGAAAAATAACCATACAATTTATACATTTTACATCTGTATATTTGTTTTTATTCAATTTGCAGTGATTTTCTTTTAAAATGCATTTTGTCAATACGCCATATATAGTAAAATGGCATGATGACGTCATCGTTCAAAGATGGCTGCCTCCATTTATGTTCTTTGCAAATTTTCAATAGGTCATATCTCCTTTGTTTTTTGCAAGGGCTCCTTCCTCCCCCCGTCTTTTTTTTATTTACATATTTCTGTGTTGTTATGGTCAATTCTTACATATAGCTATGTTCAGCCCCCCTACCTCCCAGCCATTGCCCCCCTGCCTCCATCCACCCCACCCACCCCTACTCAAAACTCGATATATTTTTTTTTTACATATTTCTATGTTGTTTTGGTCAATTCTTACACATATAGCTATGTTGCCCTCACCCCCACCCATCCCCACCCACCCCCACTCGAAACTGTGTATAATTATTTTTTATTTTTTTACATATTTATGTGTTGTTATGATCAATTCTTACACATATAGCTATGTTGCCCCCCTCCCGCTTTACCAGATTGTTAATGTCAATGAAAGCTCGGACAAGTTCGAAAACCAGCCAGATCGGACCATCGTAAGTAACAGCGGAGTTGGCCCTTGATTTAAAAATGCTATATTTTGCCTCAATATATTTTTTTTATATTATTTTTTGATATATTTATAAAAAAATGTTTAATTCATTTTTTTATTTTTATTTTTTTATTTTTTTGTTATTTTTGTAATTCCTTTTTTTTTTCTTCTTTTTTTTTGTTGGATTTGACAAAACTTAGCAGGAAGCATTGCTAGGATTTCTAGTTGTGCCTATTGCGTTGTTTTCCTGTTCGTTGATTTTTGATGGAGTTACAACCCCTAAACATTTTTACTTTAGATATCTTGTCGGCACTACTCCTCCTAAACGCCTTGTTGGATTTCGACAAAACTTGGCAGGAAGCATTGGTAAGATGTCCAGTTGTGCATATCACACTTTTGTTCCAGTTCGCTGATTTTTTACGAAGTTGTGGCCCTTTGACATTTTTACTTTAAATTTCTTGTCGGTGCTACTTCTCCTAAACGGCTTGTTGGATTTCTATGAAATTTGGCAGGAAGCCTCAGTATGATGTCTAGTTGTGCAAATCATGGTATATCAATGAAATCCTGGACAGGTTAAAAAACTAGCTAGATCTTGTTAGTAACGACAGAGTTATGGCCCTTGATTTGTTGAAAGATGCTCTATTTTTCCTTTGGTAAATCTGTAGCTATTTCATTTTTTATCTGATCTTTACCAAATTTGTTTAGAATGTTAATATAAACCCCACACCCATTTTGATGAAATCTCATTCATAGAAGAAAGTGGGACAAATTAAACAATACCCATGCCAGACTAGACACAGCAGACTTATTGCATAATTACAAGGTGAGCGATCTAGGGCCATCCTGGCCCCTCTTGTTTAATTTCTACTTCATTTCTTCGTCTTTCTTCAGTTTTTGCGCATAATATGACCTATTTATGTGTTGACCTGCCGTAAAACACTATTCATTCATTTTACCAAGTTTGTTCAAATGGTGACCTTGGGGTCAAATTTGGCCCCGTCCCGGGTGTCACAGTTTTACATAGATTTATTTAGTAAAATATTTAAAAAATCTTCTCTGAAACTACAAGAGCCAGAGGTTTAATATTTTGCATTTACTGTGAGCTTATGGTCCTTTACCTTTAAGTTTATTCAAATGGTGACCCTGGGGTTACATTTGGCCCTGCCCTAGGGGTCACATGTTTAACATAGACTTGTATAGGGAAACACTTAAAAAATCTTCTTCTCTGAAACCACAAGGTACACAGCTCTCATGTATTACATGTAGCCCTGGGGTCACATTTGGCCCTGCCCCAGGGGTTACACTCTAGCACCTTAATTTTTTTTTGGTCTTTACCAAACTTTGTCAGTGCCTTTATATCAGTGTTGTTAACACAACAGAGGCCACATTTTTTTAACAATCTTAACCAAACTTGCACAGATTGTATATGACAATAAGATTTCTAAGAAGTTTGATAATGGGCCAGTACTCAGGTGATCGATTTAGGGCCATCTTGAAATTTCATCCATAGAAGAAAGTTGGACAAATTAAAAAATACCCATACCAGACTAGACACAGCGACTTATTGCCCATGATTACCAGGTGAGCGATCTAAGGCCCTCCTAGCCCTAGCCCTGTTGTTGTTGCAATGTTTTAAAAGAAGAACTGATGGGAATTTTATGTCGACAACCCTTGATATAAGAGCCGTTTTAGCAAGTAGAGCATCCACAGGCCCTCTTGGGCCTCTTGTTTTATCTTCACATAATCTTAGTCAGGGCAGTTTTTCAAGGTCATTTATCTGGGTCCAAAAAATCTTGTTATACTGAAAAAGCGCCTACAGGTGACACACGTCTTCTGCGGAACACCCATCTAGTTTGTAAATATGGTTTCATTAAGTCAAGGCTCTATACTGCGACAGCCGTGATATTATTTCATTGCAATTTTCTGTATGCATCAGGCTCTGTCATACACCCAGTAGCTTGTATTTGTATTTACAATGAAAATACGGATTTGTTTTCAGAGCGAAAACGTCTAGAGGCACAAGGCCGGAGGGACAGAGAGAAAAAGGAATTAGAGGATAAACGAAGAAAGGAAATGGAAATGATGGAATTAATTGCTGACGGAGAAATGAGAAGAAGATTGAAGGAGGAAGAAGAAAGAAAGATGTATGAAGAAGAGAGACTAGCACAAGAAAAATATGAGGTGAACACATTTTTTTATAGAGGGTATTTATGATTTGTTTTTAGCTCTACTGATCAAAGATCAGCAGAGCTTATGCCGTGGTACAGTGTCCATTGTCTGTCCGTCCATATGTCCGTAAACATTTTTTTGTAGCGACTACTCCTCTGAAACTGCTGGATGGATTTTCATGAATTTTTACAGAAATGTTGCACATGATGTCTAATTGATCCTAACAAAAATTCACATTGATGTGAAATTTAAGATGGCCGCCTGTTAAAAAACAAGTTTGTAGCAACTACTTCTTGAAAACTATAAATGATATTGAACTTTTTCTAAAATGATCAGCATGACATGATGTTGGTCCTTGTCGAAAATTATTTTGATTCGACTTTAAACATGGTTGCCAGCAGCCATCTTTGTTTACATATATAGAAAAAACTTGTAGCGACTACACCTCTTAAACTACTTGACGGATTTTCATGAAACTTCACAGGAAAGTTGCTCTTGATGTCTAGTTGATCCTAGCAAATTTTCAGGCCAGCCGGAAGTTCAAGGCTAAAAAAAGATTTTTAAAAAACAAGTTTGTAGCAACCAAATCTAGAAAAATGTAATTGATATTGATATGGGACTTTTTCTTAAATGGTCAGCATGAATGGTGTCGATCCTTGTCGAAAATCGTTTTGATTCGACATTAAACATGGCTGCCAGAAGCCATCTTTGTTTACATAGAGTTATATAGTAAAAACTTGTTGCGACTACTCCTCTGAAACTAAATGCAGATTTTCATAAACTTAACAAGAATGTGGCTCTTGATGTCTAGCTGATCCTAGCAAAATTTCAGGTCATTCGGAAATTCAGGATGGCTGTCACGGTTAAAAATAGATTTTTAAAAAACAAGCTTGTAGCGACTAGTTTTCGAACTATAAGTGATATTGATATGGGACTTTTTATTTAAAATGATCAGCATGACATGATGTTGGTCCTTGTCGAAAATCATTTTGATTCAAGATTAAACATGGCTGCCAGCGGCCATCTTTGTTTTCATGTAGTTATATAGTCAAAAACATATTACGACTACTCCTCTGAAACTACTTGACAGATTTTCATGGAACTTCACAGGAATGCTGATCTGGCTATCAAAACCTATCAATAGAGCTTCAAGGTCATTGACCTCTTGTTTTATTGCTTAAAATCATTTTTTACTACATTTTTGGTTATGTATGGTGATAGATTTTTAGTGGTGGAGGCGGACCACTCATTTATTCCTGGATAGAACCAGTACTGTATAGTTCCCGGCATCAGTAAAAATCAGCACTTTCTCACTTACAAGTTAAGCTCCGAGTGGGATTTGAACCTGCAGTGGTGAGAGGCGAGAAGGTTTACAACACAACGTTGATAACCCCTCGACCACGGAGGCACGTATGGGGAGGACCTTTATGAGCATTTTATGTTGAATTTTAGAATCTGGACTTTTGTTTTTATTTGTTTATCTTTTTATATGTATCCTTAAATATGAACCATTATCCCAAATGCTTTTAAAAGTGTTTGTCTGTAAATTACCAATTGTATACATGTGTAAAACAAGCAAATTGGAGAATAAATTTAAGAAAGTTGTGTAAATATTAATAATCTAAAATGTCAACAGGAAGAACTGAGGGAGGCACAGCGATTTGCGGAAGAAGAAGAAGAAAGAATGAAGGAAATGGAGAGGGAGGCGGAAGAAGAAGCAATGCAGAGATTGATAGAAGAAAGAGAAGATGCAGACAGACAGAGGAGAAGACTGATGGAGGAAGAAGAAAAAATGAGAGAAGCGGAACTTCTAAAGAGGTAGGATGCTACAGCAAAGCTAGCTGTGATAGAGTAAAAGCTAGCTGTGATACAGTAAAGTCTAGCTGTGATACAGTAAAGCTAGCTGTGATACAGTAAAGGCTAGATATGATACAGTAAGAGCTAGCTATGATACTGTAAAGCTAGCTGTGATACAGTAAATGCTAGCTGTGATACAGTAATAGCTAGCCATGATACTGTAAAGCTAGCTGTGATACATCCAGGGCTAGCTGTGTTACAGATACTGTACACTTTTATTGTATCACAGCTAGCTTTAGCTGTGATACAATAAAAGCTAGCTGTTACAGTAAGGGCTAATTGTGACACAGTAAAAGCTTAGCTGTTATACAGTAAATGCTAGGTGTGACACAGTAAAAGATAGATGCAATACAGTAAAAACTGGCTGTGATACATTACAATTTAGCTGTGATACATTCAAGGCTAGCTGTGTTACAGATACTCTAACAGCTAGCTGTTACACTAAGGGCTAATTGTGATACAGTAAAAGCTTAGATGTGATACTGTTAAACTAGCTGTAAATGTTAGCTGTGATACACTAAAAGCTGTTATACAGTAAAAGCTAGCTGTGATGCAGTAAAGGCTGGCTGTGATACAGTAAAAGCTGCAATACTGTAAAACTGGCTGTGATAAAGTAAAAGCTAGATCTGATGCATTAAAGGCTAGCTGTGATACAGTAAAAGCTGCAGTACTGTAAAACTGACTGTGATACAGTAAAAGCTAGCTCTGATATAGTAAAGGCTAGCATTGATACATTAAAAGCTGCAATACTGTTAAACTGGCTGTGATACAGTAAAGGCTAGCTTTGATACAGTAAAAGCCGCAATACTGTAAAACTGGCTGTGATACAGTAAATGCTAGCTGTGATGCAGTAAAGGCTAACTGTGATACAGTAAAAGCTGCAATCTGTAAAACTGGCTGTGATAAAGTAAAAGCTAGTTTTGATACAGTCAAGGCTTGCTTTGATACAGTAAAAGCTGCAATACAGTAAAGGCTAGCTTTGATACAGCAAAAGCTGCAATACTGTGAAACTGGCTGTGATACAGTAAAAGCTAGCTGCAATACAGTAAAACTAGTTGTGATACAGTAAAAACTAGCTGTGATATGGTAAAAGCTGCATTACTGTAAAACTGGCTGTGATACTGTAAAGGCTAGCTGTGATACAGTAAAAGCTAGCTGTGTTACTGTAAAACTAGCTGTGATATAGTAAACTCTTAGCTGTGATACTGTGAAGCTCAATTATTATAGATTACTTGCAGATTTTAATGCCCCCAAAGGGTGGCATATAGTAGTCGCACTGTCTGTCTGTTCGCGTGTACAATCGTGTCCGCTTCATAACTCTGACAATAATGGACGGATTTTCAAATAACTTTGCACAATTGCTCACCACATCAAGACAATGTGTCGCGCACAAAATCCAGGTCCGTGACTCCAAGGTCAAGGTCACACTTAGAGGTCAAAGGTCAAAATCCGTTCATCTGTACAATCGTGTCCGCTTCATAACTCTGACAATAATGGACGGATTTTTTAGATAACTTCGCACAATTGCTCACCACAACAAGACGACGTGTCGCGCACAAAATCCAGGTCCGTTGCTCCAAAGTGCTTTCGTGTCCGATTAATAACTCTGACATTCATGGACAGATTTTCAAATAACTTGGCACAATTGCTCACCACAACTAGAAGACGTATCATGCACAAAACCCTGGTCTGTGGCTCTAAGGTCAAGGTCACATTTAGAGTTCAAAGGTCAAATTGTGTCCAGTCAATAACTGGCATTCCTGGACGGATATTCAAATAACTTGGCACAGATGTTCAGCACAACCAGACGACATGTCGTGCACAAAATCCAGGTCTGTCGCTCCAAGGTCAAGGTCACACTAGTCTTAGAGGTGAAAGGTCAAATTGTGTCCAGTCAATAACTGGCATTCCTGGACGGATATTCAAATAACTTGGCACAGGTGCTCAGCACAACCAGACGACATGTCGCGCACAAAATCCAGGTCCGTCGCTCCAAGGTCAAGGTCACACTTAGAGGTGAAAGGTCAAATCATGTCCGGTCAATAACTCTGGCATTTCTTGACGGATTTTGAATTAACTTGGCACAAGTGCTGACCACAACAACATGATGTGTCCAGGTCCGTGGCTCTAAGGTCAAGGTCACACATAGGTCAAAGGTCAAATCGTGTCCGGTCAATAACTCTGGCATTCCTGGATGGATTTTCAAATTACTTGCACAAGTGCTCACCACAATAAGACCATCATGTGTTGAGCAATTTTTTTTTTATTAATCTTTTTTTTTTTTTTTTTTGAATTATTTTTAAATATATCTGTTGGTTTCATATTGCTCCAAGGTTAAGGTCACACTTACAGGTCACTTCGGAGGCATTTGTCACTTACTGTGATATTTCTTGTTTATATAATGTGGTTAAATACCTTATTCCAGAGAGTACATGCTTGAAGAGGAGAGAAGGCTACATGAAGAAAGAATGAAGATAGAAGAAGCAGACAATTCCAGACGAGAATTGGAGAGACAGAGATTGATGGAGGTATGATCTTGTTTGGTTTTATCATACATATATGCATCGCAAATGACATCGTAATATAATGTTATTAATTACGTGATTTCATATTGGCCCAGTTATTGGTCCAAGGAATGTCATATTGGCCCAGTTATTGGTCCAAGGACTATCATATGGGCCCAGTTATTGGTCCAAGGACTATCATATTGGCCCAGTTATTGGTCCAAGTACTATCATATTGGCCCAAGGCCGCGGCCAATATAAACGTCTGAGGACCATTTACTCAGACGGTATGAAAGTATGATATTAATTAATGAGAATTTTATAATTTAACTTCCACTTTAGTAGTATTTTATATTAATAAAAGTATTTTGACATGATTTGCATATGATTATAGTAGCGACTTAATGTTATATACCTAGCTACAAAAACTAGTAAGATTTCGTAAAAATATCGACCAGAAATTTAATATGAGTATAGGTTTGTTTAAGGTAGCTAACCCGCCATCAACAGGCAAATTTTAGAACAGATGCAAACCATTTTTATGCCTCGCCACGAAAGTGGTGTGGGCATATAGTGTTACCTTTGTCCGTCCGTACAGTACATTCAAGTTTTTAGCTCGACTGATCAGAGATCAGCAGAGCTTATGCCGTGGTGCGGCGTCCGTCGTCCGTCTGTCCGTCCGTCTGTCCGTAAACTTTTATTTGTAGCGACTACTCCTCTGAAACTACTGGATGGATATTCATGAAACTTTACAGAAATGTTGCCCACGAAGTCTAGTTGATCTTAGCAAAAATTCATGTTGATGTGAAATCCAAGATGGCCGCCAAAGCTAAAAATAGATTTTTAAAATACAAGTTTGTAGCGACTACTTCTTGAAAAGTATAAGTGATATTGATATGGGACTTTTTCTAAAATGATCAGCATGACATGATGTTGGTCCTTGTCAAAAATCGTTTTGATTCGACGTTAAACATGGCTGCCAGTGGCCATCTTTGTTTACATAGAGTTATATAGTAAAAACTTGTAGCGACTACTCCTCTGAAACTACTTGACGGATTTTCATGAAACTTTACAGGAATGTTGCTCTTGATGTCTAGTTGATCCTAGAAAAATTTCAGGCTGGCCTGAAATTCAAGATGGCGGCCACGGCTAAAAATAGATTTAAAATAAATAAATTTGTAGTGAATACTTCTTGAAAACTGTAAGTGATATTGATATGGGACTTTTTCTAAAATGATCAGCATGACATGATGTTGATCCTTGTCGAAAATTATTTTGATTCGACATTAAACATGGGCGCCAGTGGCCATCTTTGTTTACATAGAGTTTGTATAGTAAAAATTTGTAGCGACTACTCCTCTGAAACTACTTGGCGGATTTTCATGAATCCTCACAGGAATGTTGCTCTTGACGTCTAGTTAATCCTAGCAAAATTTCAGGTCGGCTGGAAATTCAAGATGGCTGCCACGGCTAAAAATTACTTTTCAAAATACAAGTTTGTAGCGCCAACTTCTTGAAAACTATAAGTGATATTGATATGCGTCTTTTCCTAAAATGATCAGTATGACATGATGTTGATCCTTGTCGAAAATTATTTTGATTCAACGTTAAACATGGCTGCTAGCGGCCATCTTTGTTTACATAGAGTTATATAATGAAAACTTGTAGCGACTACCCCTCTGGAACTACTTGATGGATTTTCATGAAACTTCACACGCATGTTGCTCTTGATGTCTAATTGATCCTAACAAAACTTCAGGTCGGCCGGGAATTCAAGATGGCTGCCACGGCTAAAAGTAGATTTTCAAAAAACAAGTTTGTAGCGACTACTTCTTGAAAACTATAAGTGATATTGATATGGGACTTTTTCTAAATTGATCAGCATGTCATGATGTTGGTCCTTGTCATAAATCGTTTTGATTCGATGTTAAACATGGCTGTCAGCGGCCATCTTTGTTTACATAGAGTTATATAGTAAAAACTTGTAACGACTTCTCCTCTGTAACTGCTTGACAGATTTTCATGAAACTTTACAGGAATGTTGCTCTTGGTGTCTTAATTGATCCTAGCAAAATTTCAGGTTGGCCGGAAATTCAAGATGGCTGCCATGACTAAAATTAGATTTTCAAAATACAAGTTTGTAGGGACTACTTCTTGAAAACTATAAGAGATATTGATATGGGACTTTTTCTAAAATGATCAGTATGACATGATGTTGATCCTTGTCAAAAATTATTTTGATTTGACATTAAACATGGCCGCCAGCGGCCATCTTTGTTTACATAGAGTTGTATAATGAAAACTTGTAGCGACTACTCCTATGAAACTACTTGATGGATTTTCATGAAACTTCACAGGAATGTTGAACTAGCTATCAAAAATCTATCAGTAGAGCTTCAAGGTCATTGACCTCTTGTTTATTAAGTCAATTTCTCAGATACCAACAGCCTTACAGTTTTCAAACTTCATACACACTTACATCTATATGACAGCAGTATGTTCCTACCCGAATCAGGTCAATATAAATGACCTTGACCTACTTTTTACACTTTGTTAATTTACATTAAAATTTTATATTGATGTGTTTAGATCACCTGAGCCGAAGATGACACTCTTCGTCCATCGTCCGTCGTCGTTAACTTTTGCTTCATGAAACTTCTCCTCAGAAACCGCTTGGCCAATTTTGACCAAATTTCACATGGATGATCTTTAGATGAATTGATTTTAGATGTGTTAAAATTAGGTCAGCGCGACATCCAGGATGGCCGCCATTACCATATATGGTCCAAACCTTAAAAAAATCTTCTTCACAAGAACTGCTGGACAGATTTTGACAGTTTTTCTTTTAAAATGATCGCCAATACCTGGACTATCAAGTTTAATCGAAGTCCCCGAGGTCAAAAATGGCCTTGCCTCGGGGGTCCAAAGTTTGTATATTGAGGTTTTGCATGTTTTTCATAGACTTATATAGGAAAAAACTTTAAAAAGTCTTCTTTTCTGAAACGATAAGGTAGAGAGCTCTCATATATTACAAGTAGCATCAGCTAATGGTTCTCTACCAAGTTTATTCAAAAGGTGACCCTGGGTTCAAATTTGGCCCCGTCCCAGGCATCACAGTTTTGCATAGGAAAAAAAGAATTAAAATCTTCTACAACAGCCAGAGGTTTATTATTTTGCATTTACTATAATCTTATGGTCCTTTGCCAAGTTTGTTTAAATGGTGACCCTGGGGTCACATTTGGCCACATGTTTTACATCGACTTGTATAGGGAAACGCTTTTAAAAAATCTTCTTCTCTGAAACTGCAAGAGCCAGCGGTTTAATATTTTGCATTTGCTATAAGCTTATGGTCCTCTACCAAGTTTATTCAAATGGTGACCCTGGGGTAAAATTTGGCCCCGTCCCAGGCATCACCGTTTTACATAGATTTATATAGTAATTTTTTTTTTACAAAATCTTCTTCTCTGAAACTACAAGAGCCAATCTGAGGTTTAATATTTTAAATTTACTATAAGCTTATGGTCCTTTACCAAGCTTGTTTAAATGATGATCCTGGGGTCACATTTGGCCCCACCCCAGTGGTCACATGTTTTACATAGACTTAAAAAATCTTCTTCTCTGAAACCACAAGTCACACAGCTCTCATATATTATATGTAGCCCTGGGGTCAAATTTGGCCCAGCCCCAGAGGTTACACTCTAGCACCTTCATTGCACAGATTGAATATGACCATAAGATTTCGAAGAAGTTTGATAATGGGCCAGTACTCAGGTTATCGATTTAGGGCCATCTAATGGCCCTCTTGTTTATTAAGTCAATTACTCTCATACGAGAAACCTTACAGTATTCACACCATTATGTTCCTACCCAAATCAGGTCCATATAACTTGCCTTTTAATATTACACTTAACATTTTGTTACTCCATTTTGTAAGCAACCGATAACCCTTCAGCGGGGCATTCGGGTCCCTTGGACACTTTTTTTAGTTAAACCTACTGACGACGAGGTATATTTTATACATGAAAACTTTACATTTTTTGAGAATCTGAACTCTATAAATACAATATAAACGTGTTTGTCTTTAACTAGCCAGGCCAAAATGTTAGGAACCCATCAGTTGACACATATACTTTTAATCGGCACATATATAGAGAATATTATGTCAAAGAATATTATGTCAGTGCCTTTTACTATCAGGTTTATTAGGCGAGGCGAGTTATTCTTCGTTTTCGTGCCGAGCCTAATAAACTCGATAGTAAAAGGCACTGACATAATATTCTATTTATCATGTAAATTATCCACATGCTTTGTATGAATTACTATTATTACATATTTCTCAAAATGTTACGCTTATCGAGGACGCCGTCATGTTTTTTTTGTTTGTTTTATGACGTCAGGCACACTACGTGCATGACGTCAGATAACGTTACGTTCAATAAACGCCGAGGGATTCCGCATTAATTTGCTCTATTGGTCAACTTACCTAATAAAGCAAAATTTAGTAGGTCACCCCTTTATTTGGCAGAAAAGTGCATATCTGCATGATAAACATTATTATATGGCCTGAACACCTGGGTAGAGTTTTGATAAACGGTTTTGTAGTGTAACTTTGCCATTATTTGGCGTGTTAGTTTCTTTAAGGATTAATGCATGTGTGGTTTAATGGTGAGTTATTATGAAGATATACTTCTGCGATGTATTTATTATTCCTCTGCTCAGTTGCGACAATTAGAAATGGACGCCCGGAACAAGATGATGGAGGAAGTTGAACAGAAACGGGCTGAAACGATGGCACGACGAGATCACAACCTGGAAAACCGTGTCAGCGTCGACAAGCTTCGCCATTATCAGGGTATCACAAGGGCTTGGACGTTCTCTTACTTTATAAAATGGCCCAGAGAGACGTACGAAAGGTAATTTAAAGATGAGAGGTTTGAGGTGTTTTTTGAGTGGGGTAGCTTCGATGCACAACATTTCCGGTTCCTGCAAAGATGCACACAGTCTGAAATCTCTGTTTTTGTACTGTTATTATGAAGAAGATTGGATGTTTTTATTGTGCAATTTGTTGGTTTGTTTTGCTTAAAGAGACCTAACAATCCTGATGTGTTTAAACTAGCGGTGTTTTGTTATTTTTCTGCAAATCATTAATTATAATTATTTGTATAGTTCAAAGGAAATATTTTTTGCATCATAAGTATTGATGGTTGATTGATTATATTGCCCCAATTATACATTTAAAGTTAGGAACAGTCCACATTTTATTTAGTTGTTAACAAGCAGATTTTAAGTCAAAATCATATGGATTACCAAACAATAAACACAATGATAGAGGGCAATGAGAGGGAATATAGAGCACAAGAACCATAACTCATCTTTATTCAAATTAGAGTTATTGCCCTTTGTAATTTTATAATCCTTTTCCAGAGCATAATTCTAACACTAGTAAAGGGATTGCAATGAAACGACAAAATGATGAAGGACAAGGAAAGGAAGTGCAGAGTCTTCATTCAAATTAATTGTCTTGTTATAGGGATAATCATTGTGCGGAGCATATCAAAACTACTAATGGGACAAGAAACATAACTATCTTCATTCAAATTAAAGTTATTGCCCTTTGTAATTTTAAAAGTCTTGCCCAGAGCAGAACTGGGACAAAAACTACTAATGGGACTGTAATGAAACTTCACAATGATAGAAAGTGCAAAGCACAAGAACCATAAATCTATCTTTATTCAAATTAGAGTTATTGCCCTTTGTAATTTTACAATTCTTGTCCGGAGCATAATTCAAAAACCGCTAATGGGATTGCAAAGAAACTTCATCCCATGATAGAAAGGAAGCATAACTCAGAAACTACTAATACATATTGGTTCCTCTTTACCGATACGTTTCAAATTGGACACTGCTGGGTGATACACGGCCATACGATGAGTTGAGGGTACATATCGGGGATTCGTCGGTTCTACCATTTTGTTTGTTGTTTATGTATGCAGTCTATTTTAGGTACAGGTCAAGTGGTTGTACTGTATAATATTTCACCAATCATCATACAGGTGGTTGTTATACTACATAATATCTCACCAAATCATGTTTTGTTCCATAGACATTCAAGAAGCAGATTGAAACGTGGAAGGTATTATAAATATATTGTAGTGATGATTGTCCCGTCACCATAACAACCATCACCATAACAAACCTTACCTGAAAACTGACTCGGCAAAACTTCTAGCTTCTATAAAATAATAACTCATAAATTTTCAGCCCACGAGTGAACATAATGTGGATTTATTTTTTTTGATTTTAGATTTATGTGGACAATGTCAAATAATGACAATGTTACGATTTCTATGTGAAATCACTCTGCCCCAAACTATTTTATCAAGTATACTCCTTCAAAATTGCACTGCCCCAAACTATTTTATTAAGTATACCCCTTGGAAATCACACTGACCGAAACTATTTTATTAAGTATACCCCTTGGAAATTGCACTGCCCAAATTATGTTATTAAGGCTGCTGCTTGGAAATTGCTCTGCCCCAAAATATTTTATTTAGACTGCCCTTTGAAAAATCACTTGTTAGAAGTTTTGCCAATTAAAAAAGTGTTGCACTGTATATTTTATTATCTGCATGTTTTAGAAGTTGCATGTTTAGTATATTGCATATGATTACATCAGGGACTGTGTAATGATATCATTTGTTATTTATTTTAACAATTTGGCAAAAATGATATGATACAATGGCATGCCAAGTTTAATACAGTTTATAAATAAGGATGAACGTGAGATTTTTATTCATCCAATAATTAATTACGTCCCATTTCGTCAGATTGTGAAAGCATGACTTCCTTATTTGCGAAAGAATTAAGGCTATCGGATAATCAATAAAAGTTGATCAAAATTAAAAGAATTGTGCATGGAAGTATAAACGTTAAAGTTGATAAGGAGTCTGTTTCACTTTTAAAAACAATTGGAAAGGTGTGTTTGGAACATTAAAACTTGCAAAATATGAGAACACAGAATTCTTGATGTATCATGTATTATGTATTTATATGTCACGCATGAATATTAACGACCAGTTCCATTTCTCATCCTGTAAAACCTAGGTTGTAAAACAATGACTGAGTTTCTATAAATTAAAGAAATATTGCCCACTACCCCCACACTCCTACTTTATAATATACACATTCCCCATTTGTATGCCCTTAATGGTATTTGGCCTCCCTGCCATTGTAGATCTTATAAATGTTTTGCCATCATCATATGTATGTAGATTATTCAAGATTAGTGTTGGGAATTCAAGATCGATCATCAGAATATTTAACCGACCGATGATCATTCATATTAATCGATATAACATGGCTGCTATAAAAGACAAGCCTTTTTCAGACTATAATGAAGAAAAGAATCACATTTCAAATATACTTGGTAAAAAAAGATTTGAACCAGGATATATAAAGTCATATAAAAATAAAACTAGTGGACAGAACTTAAGTATCCTTTTTTTAGTAACCCAGGTCTACCCTACCCAGATAATTTGGTACCAGAATCATTAAATTCCAAACAAGATTTGATTTTTAAAAAATATCGCGAACACACAAAGGGTCTGTAAAAAATGTTGCAAAGTCCATAAAAAGTAACAGTTACTGACACATTCGAGTAACCAATAAAAAGATTTATTTTTTTCTCAAACTTTCATTGTAAACGATAATTATTGTTGATTGTTGATCTATTATGAATTATCGACTGAGATAATAAGGGTTATGGTCGAATGTCATGGTTCAGCGATCATTGTACGGGTTCGAACACTGCCATGGTCCAAAACGTTTTTTACAGAGTATATATTCTGGTAATTATGCAAAGGAACTGGAATGAAACTGACCAACATTATGATAATTATGTTGAAAATAAGTTGACCCACTATAAATATGTGATTGCTTGTTGCAAAATTTATAACTAATTTTATTTTCTTGTATATTTTAGTACAAGAGAATGAAATAAGCCATAATTTTCAACAACCGAGTAAAGTCGATCATGAAAAATTGTAATTGATTAATCAAATCAAAGGCATAACTGCTGATCGATGATCGATCAAATGGATTTATCAAAACAACACTATTCTAGATGTTTGCCCTTATTATTGTGTTTTCCCTCCTCCCATGTTGTAGATGTTAGATATGACTTGACTCCCTCCCTAGTTGTCATGAATACATTTCGCTTGTTTTTTAAAAATATATATGTACATATGTTATAATAGTACAATATACTTCAAGGTTATATATTTATACAGGTTTGGCTGTTAGTAGATTACTGCAGGTTTGATTGTTAGTAGATTACTGCAGGTTTGGCTGTTAGTAGATTACTGCAGGTTTGACTGTTAGAAGATTACTGCAGGTGTGGCTGTTAGTAGATTACTGCAGGTTTGACTGTTAGTAGATTACTGCAGGTGTGGCTGTTAGTAGATTACTGCAGGTTTGACTGTTAGTAGATTACTGCAGGTTTGGCTGTTAGTAGATTACTGCAGGTTTGGCTGTTAGTAGATTACTGCAGGTTTGGCTCTGCATGTTTGACTGTTAGTAGATTACTGCAGGTTTGACTGCTAGTAGATTACTGCAGGTGTACTGCTAGTAGATTACTGCAGGTTTGGCTGTTAGTAGATTACTGCAGGTGTGGCTGTTAGTAAATTACTGCATGTTTGGCTGTTAGTATATTAGTGCAGGATTGGCTGTTAGTAGATTACTGCAGGTTTGGCTGTTAGTAGATTACTGCAGGTTTGACTGTTAGTAGATTACTGCAGGTTTGACTGTTAGTAGATGTTTGGCTGTTAGTAGATTACTGCAGGATTGGCTGTTAGTAGATTACTGCAGGTTTGGCTGTTAGTAGGTTACTGCAGGTTTGACTGTTAGTAGATTACTGCAGGTTTGACTGTTAGTAGATTACTGCAGGTTTGGCTGTTAGTAGATTACTGCAGGTTTGGCTGTTAGTAGATGTTTGGCTGTTAGTAGATTACTGCAGGGTTGGCTGTTAGTAGATTACTGCAGGGTTGGCTGTTAGTAGATTACTGCAGGTTTGGCTGTTAGTAGATTACTGCAGGCTTGGCTGTTAGTAGATTACTGCAGGCTTGGCTGTTAGTAGATTACTGCAGGCTTTGCTGTTAGTAGATTACTGCAGGTGTGGCTGTTAGTAGATTACTGCATGTTTGGCTGTTAGTAGATTACTGCAGGTTTGGCTGTTAGTAGATTACTGCAGGTTTGGCTGTTAGTATATTACTGCAGGTTTGGCTGTTAGTAGATTACGGCAGGTTTGACTGTTAGTAGATTACGGCAGGTTTGGCTGTTAGTAGATTACTGCAGGTTTGGCTGTTAGTAGATGTTTGGCTGTTAGTAGATTACTGCAGGTTTGGCTGTTAGTCGATTACTGCAGGTTTGGCTGTTAGTAGATTACTGCAGGTTTGGCTGTTAGTAGATTACTGCAGGTTAGTAGATTACTGCAGATTTGGCTGTTAGTAGATTACTGCAGGTTTGGCTGTTAGTAGATTACTGCAGGTTTGGCTGTTAGTAGATTACTGCAGGTTTGGTTGTTAGTAGATTACTGCAGGTGTGGCTGTTAGTAGATTACTGAAGGTTTGGCTGTTAGTAGATTACTGTGTTAGTAGATTACTGCTATTTTGTTTTAAAGTAACTGTCCTGTCAACGACAGCCACATTTTAGAACAAGGTACACAGTCTCTAAATCTACTGACAACGAGGTATAAACTAGTACTAGTATGTAAAACTTACATATTTTGAGAATCCAAACTCTATAGACACAATATAAATGGCCTTTACCTGCCGGGCCAAACTCCAAAACTGGAGCATCGAAGAGTTACCAACTCATAATTCCTTTTACGCATATTCAGTCACAGGTATTATAAGAACCCGTTAATAAACTTATACTTTTAATTGGCACATATACATTATTATATGACCTGAACACATGAATGGAGTTTTTATGAATGGATGTGTAGTGTATTTTTGTTGTTATTTGGCGGGATGGCTACTTTAAATAATGATCACAGCCTAGACATGCTTACTTGCTAACAAAATATATGGATACTGTTAGTATAGTTCTTATTGTAAGAATCTGTCATGGGTATCCGATGAAATTTGGGAGTTCCATCATGAGGTATGACTGTTTTTGTTTTTATCGGAAGTGATGATTTGCCGAGGTTCTGATTAAAAGCTATACCGATCGAGGGCTGCAACTTTCCTATCTTCACCAGACACCCAATATTGATTCTTTTCCCTGTGTACCATTGACAAATGTTGTGCAATGACATCGCCAATAATCACTTGAATGTTTATACAGGCAGTTGTTGTTATTGTTGCCAACATCAATGTTGACGGTGCATGCTTTTTATCTACGCCTGTTACTCGAGATGAAATGTAAAATGCACATATCCTTATCTGGTATGAAAAAAAAATGCCAATCTTGTTAATATGCTACAGGACAATGTGTTTTTATTTTTACTGAACATTAAACCACATGTAATGGTCCCAGGGTTTCATTTAATTGAATGTGATTGTATAACACAGGTTAACTTTGCTGCTGTGTAACAAGATAAAACACCACTGAGTAGGGTATCCCCCATCTTTTACCACATTTCAACTTTTTCCAGAATCCCAAATTCATTTCTCTTCCTCCACCTCCCCCACCTCAGCACTGATCATCTGATGTTCCTCCACCTCCCCCACCTCAGCACTGATCATCTGATGTTCCTCCACCTCCCCCACCTCAGCACTGATCATCTGATGTTCCTCCACCTCCCCCGCCTCAGCACTGATCATCTGATGTTCCTCCACCTCCCCCGCCTCAGCACTGATCATCTGATGTTCCTCCACCTCCCCCGCCTCAGCACTGATCATCTGATGTTCCTCCACCTCCCCCGCCTCAGCACTGATCATCTGATGTTCCTCCACCTCCCCCGCCTCAGCACTGATCATCTGATGTTCCTCCACCTCCCCCGCCTCAGCACTGATCATCTGATAAAACTCGGTGACTTTTCTTTTACTTTAGTTCATTCCCAACATAGTATGAGGTGCATCCATTGCTGCGTACTAATGTACCCTTTTGTTAGATATAGTTTAGCGGCCTTGATTATTAATGCATGTAATGCTTACATCGTGTTAACTTTTATGCTTGTTTTTCACAGCACCATTACAGATTTCTGTATTTCACTGAATCCGTTTTCCACCAGTATAATATCATGCCCTGCACCAAAATAGTTGTGTATTTTACATCTGTTATTTAACACTTGTGTATTCGACAGATGTTATGTATTACTTATGTATTTGACAGATGTTATTTATTACTTGTGTATTTTAACATTTGTATTTGACAGATGTATTATTACTTGTGTATTTGACAGATGTTATTTATTACTTGTGTATTTGACAGATGTTATTTATTACTCGTGTATTTGGCAGCTGTTATTTAACATTTATTTTTTTATTCTATCTTGAATAAATATTTTTTAATTTTATCAGAATACTTTTGTTAATCAATAGAGGATGCCTAACATATTATTTCAGTTGCAGCTTGACCTTTGTAACCAACCTTACATACCGATCCTACATACAAACTGTATAGTTTCTAGGATAAAAATGTCATGGTTGGTCTAAAAACTGCTCCTTATTTAAAGATTTATTTAAAGATTGTTTGCAGATTGCAGTTTTGATGATAATGGTAGATCAAGTTTTGTCTTAATCCACCATGAGATCATCATGATAAATAAATCCCAGAGGAAAAATTAGGAATAATGTCATTTTGTTTCAATTCCATTCATAGTATCCATTGACTTTCAAGCTACCGGTATGTGTATTTTCATGCCGTATATTACTTATATTTCAGACCAATCGGTGGTGGTGACCCACGTAAGGTGGTCAAAATAAACAACCCACAGCCGAAAAAGACCGTTGATCCACCTCCGGATGGCGACAGCAACAATCAACCCGCTTTACCTTAATACACGGTGAACATAACCTGGACATCCTGTTTTACGCATGACGCGATCTAAGCTATGTGACCATCTAGTGTACATGCTGGAGTACATGCAAACTTTAGTTTAAACATATTTATTTTACATCGATTGCAAAACAAGTTCTTGCAACTTAGATTAATCACTCTTGATGGTTTCCTGGGTAGAACCAGTACTAAGCAATGTGGATTTATTATCTTGCTCAAGGATGAATAATGTGGCCGTGGCGAGGATCGAACCCATGACCTCTTGATCTGGAGTTCGGCGCTCTACCACTGGACCACACATTATAAACTGTGCCATTGTAATTGAATTATCAGACACTGGCTCACTTAAAAAAATCTTAGATTTAATTATGTCAACAAAGTATATTATCAGCCAGAGACAATTAAATATTGCTCGTAATTCTTTCTTCTTCTAAATTCAAGTCTGAAACTCAAAATGGGAAAGAGTCGATCACTGTGTATTGTATAGAGTCGATCACTGTGTATTGTATAGAGTCGATCACTGTGTATTGTATAGTGATGACAACTAGCAACTTTAGGCTTAACATTCAGTCTCAATTTGTTTTCAACTTTATTTTACATTGATATTGAAACAAGCTACACAGCTATACAAACTCGTTCTACAAACTCGTTCTTGATGGCACACTAGCTTGATGTGGGGAAACCTGATAATCTGGGGTAAACACGTGTCTGAGCATTCGATCTGCTCACTTACAATGCCAACACAAGAAATCGAACCCAGTTGACATTGGTGAGAAGCGAGTATGCTACAGCCTGCACTAACCATCATTTTAGTGTTCACTTTAAAGGTACACACGGCAATCTTGAAGTGTTTGAAATGGGTGTCTTGTATTATATATCCAGGATCATGTTTACTTTTAACCTGATTACATTTAAATAAATAAAAATTTAAGTATTCACTTTTTCGTCATATTCACTTTAAATTTTAATATATTATTAGTGAAATAATATCAAAATTGAATAAAATCCACATACAATTAGCTTATTACTATTCTTAATATTAATGATTGAACAAATGTAAGTTATCCAGAAAAACAAGCAGGACGCCGTGAGTTTTAAAAAAATCAAGATTGCCGCTTTAAGTGCTTTTTGAATACTTTGAGTTAGACTAGATAACGCAAATAAATACGATTACAAGATGAATATGCTCATCTGCAGTCAGCAGCTCTTTGATTGGTTAAAAAATAGTATGGCCGCTAATTGTATGGTATAACATAAACAGTCGTATTGCTCGACAATCATTAGTGGTCACAACCCCCTTTAATAAGTTGCCACAATCCCCTTCAATTAGTAGCCACAGCCCCTTCAATTAGTGGTCACAAAATTCCGTCAGTTAGAGGTCACAATCTCCGTCAGTTAGAGGTCACAATCTCCTTCTGTTAGAGGTCGCAATTCTCTTCAATTAATGGTCATAATGCCCTTAAATTTGTGGCCACAATCCCCTTCAGTTAGAGGTCACAATCCCCTTCAACTAGTGGTTGCAATCCACTTCAATCAGTGACCACAATCTCCTTCAGATAGTTGTGACAGTCCCCTTCAGTTAGAAGCCACAATCTCCTTAAATTAATGGTCGCAATCCCCTTCAATTAGTGGTCACAAACCCCTTCAATTAAAGTCACAATCCCCTTCAACTATTGGTCAAAATCCCCTTCAATTAGTGATCACAATCCCCTTCAATCAGTGGTCACAATCCCCTTCAATTAGTGGTCACAATCCCCTTCAATTAGTGGTCACAATCCCCTTCAATTAGTGGTCACAATCCTGTTCAATTAGTGATCACAATCACCTTCAATTAGTGGACACAATCCCCTTCAATTAGTGGTCATAACTCCACTTTAAAAATTGTGACCACAATCCCCTTCAGTTAGTGGAATTCTTTATGAACTAACTGACTGATATTGTTTGTGTATTTTAAATGCATAAATACAGGATCTAAGGTAGTGCCTATTTACTACTGAATTTATTAAACGACTTGTCAAATATGATGTCATGTGACACGGGCAGCTAGCTGTGCACCACATCATTTTTGTCAGTGAGTTTAATTAATTTGATAATACATTAGCATGAATGTAAGATTCTATTCATCACATATTTCATTACCTCGCATCATGTTAGAAAGCCTGCCTTAACGTCACACATTATATTTGATCCAGTCATTGACCAGTTTGTGGTTATTATTATTTTATTGTGTAATATTTGATTTTCCACTATTCTACTGTGATATTTTTATATAAATTAAAATTAGTTCAGTTTACATCGCATAGTTCTTATTCTGCCTTTCTGATGGTTTTTTATGTGTTTTCAATATTTTTCAAAATGAACTTATAAAGGGTCAGTGATAATAAGTAATAGATAGAGTATGGTTTCATTGAGTTGGTTCATTTAAACATCGAGGTGTTTAAATTAACCGAGATGAAACCATACTCTATTTGTTTTGTAGCATGTCCATTTCAGCTCTATTTCAGTTATTCTGACTGTTATTCTCACTGTTATTCCTTACTTTCAATTAAACGATTTACACCTGTGTCTGAACAAAGAGAATTGTCTGTGACCATGCTACAAATACTGATAAAGGTGATCCTTTGGGAGCAACAAACACAATTAAGAGAATAAAGCAGCAGACTCGGTTTTATTGAGTCTGTTCATGAGAAGTAATGAAAGAAGCAACACCTCTCATGCCCCCCAGCACCGGCCCAAGCGGTATTCTACTTCAAAGCCACCTATATTTGGCCCGTTGGTCCCAAAGGACCAGTAAAAATAACACTACTGATTCGTAGCACGGGGAGACTAAAATGAATTTATATATGTTTTCATCGAAAGCTTCTTGTCCAATCCTGTCCATGTATTATTTGACATATTGTTCGCCACATTTCTTGAATAAAATATTGTTTAAACCAAGGATCAGTGAGAAACTGGTTAATGTTAAGATGTATGTTCTATGTCACATCATCACCTTATAAGACAGCCCTAGGTGTAGGTATTCAAATCTGGGTGTACAATCTTTCACGGAATCGCAGAACTATTGACTTTTCTTTACTCTTTGGATCTTTTTGGACAGCTTTGTGACTTTTTATAAACTGTTCTTCATATATGATGTCACTTTTGTGTATGTACAAATTATTTTTTAACCCTATATTTATTTACACAGTATACTCTATTTTCCATAGTTGTCTTTACCTTTTATATTTTTATATTCTTGATTCATTTTTATAACGCAGCCTAATCTGTTTATCATTCTGTATCTTGTACACACTCAGTAAATTTAAAAACGCAACATTTTCGATTATTTTTAGTATTTTAAGTCCACCGTCTTTTTTGTTGTTCAAATCAAGCTTTTTTTTTTTGTTAGTAGTCAAGTCCCAAAGGTTAACATATGGTTAACATATGGCGCTAAACAGATGCATAAGATTTGCTCTACTTCTTTCAGTTAAAAACACATTTTGCACAAGGACTTCAATTCCACTCTAGAAATTCAAAAATTACCGAGTGTTGCGTTTTTGAATGTAATGAGTATATGTTTATCTTGCTTCATTCATTGAGTTGATACATTCAGCCTGCTCGGGTCACAGCCTGCTCGGGTCATACACAAGTCGGGTTATACACAACTTGTGCTTGCAGTATCACTAAGTGTTCCTTTTTTTTTTTAATGTTTTCCTTCATTTATTATGCCCCACTTCCCGAAGTGGGGGAATCGGGATTGGGGGTGGAATATTGCTTTGCAAATGTCTGTTGGTCGGTCGGTCCATCACGAAGTCTTCGCGATAACTCGAGAACGGCTGGACTACAAACTCGAAACTTGGCAGGAATTTTTGCGTCTTGGACTAGTTGTGCACCTCCCCTTTTGGGTACATTCACTTAAGAAATGTGGTTGCCATGGTAACAAAACTTTAAAAAAAAATGTCGGTCGGTCCATCCCAAAATCTTCTTGTCTTTGCGATAACTCAAGAACGGCTGCCACTACAAACTCGAAACAGGAATGTTTGTGTTATGGTCTAGTTGTGCTCCTCCCATTTTGGGAGAAATGTGGTTGCCATGGTAACAAAACTTGTAAAAAAATCACAAAAAAATTGCTTGTCTTCGTGATAACTCAAGAGCTGGCAGTACAAATGTCAAACTTGGCAAGAATGTTTGTCTCATGGTGTAGTTGTGCACCTCCCCTTTTGGGTAGATTCGCATAAGAAATGTGGTTGCCATGGTAACGAAACTTGTTTAAAAACTTCGGTATTTTTTTAAAACAATTTTTTTTCTATGGGAAACCTTGGTTTATTGGTTCAATTTTAAAAATAAAATAAAAAATTATTTACTTTTTTAAATAATTTTATGGTTTTTGTTTTGTTTTTATTTTTATTTTTTTTATTTCATTCATTTTTTAAAAAAAAAAAATTTTTTTTTTTAAATTACCTCCTGTTATTAAGTGAATATATTAAGATTAAATTTGATTCTAATTAAAAAATACATTTATGTTTCATTTTCACTCTTTAAACACAAACTATTAAATAATTTTGACATGGGATGAAGAATATTCAAATTAAGTATGCCAATTAAGCAACCCATGTGATTATTTTGCAACCCGTGTGAAAGCTAAAGGTAAAATACCTACATATATTTAAGGATAACTGCCAAGAATACACTATGTATAAGTGAAAACTCACTAAAATTTGCTTAGCTTCCATAATTCAAAACTTGGCTGTGGTTGTTGAAGTGGGGGCATATATGTTTTAAACATCTTGTTTATTTATTTATTTTTACTTCTGACCAACTTCTGGTGATTTCTTCACAGAAGCTGTTGATTGTGTGGCATAAATTCGTCACAAAACAACTGTTTACAAGACTGTTTACAAGACACCTGTTTACAAGACAACTGTTTACAAGACACCTGTTTACAAGACAACTGTTTACAAGACAACTGTTTACAAGGCAACTGTTTACAAGACAACTGTTTACAAGGTAACTGTTTACAAGACAACTGTTTACAAAACAACTGTTTACAAGACAACTGTTTACGAGACAACTGTTTACGAGACAACTGTTTACAAGGTAACTGTTTACAATACAACTGTTTACAAGACAGCTGTTTACAAGACAACTGTTTACAAGGTAACTGTTTACAAGACAACTGTTTACAAGACAACTGTTTACAAGACAGCTGTTTACAATTTACTGGCTGAGCCCTGTACAAATAATTGGGCTAACCAAATATATATTATAAAACATGTGGTTTCCACTCTTCATCCAAATCGGTTACATGACATGACTTTGTATGTTGTTGTTTTAAACATTTTAATCAAGTGTATGTACTTATACTGAATATCAGGCTGTGATATTTATTTATATTGAGTTATTTTTTAAAGACTTTTGTTACTATCTTATAATGCAATACTGTGCCTTAATGTGCAATTGGCATCATGTTTATGACAAATAAATAATAAGTATGTTATTTACACTTATTTACTGTTTGCTTCTTTATAACTTCCAGAAAGAAAGAAATTAATTCTGACATGTATATTTTGAGCACTACTGTTCTTAAGAGATATTATACCAATGCAAAACAAATGTGAGCTGTGTATACGTGATTCAGTCAGTCCGTCCGCCTGTAGACACAACCTTGTCTGCTCTATAACTCGTCAAAACCTACAGGACACTTGCGAAAATTTACAGCTAGATGTCCATGATAAGAGGGCGAACACTACATTTTTGACAAATCTTGTCCGCCCTCTTTAAGCCTCACTCATGAAACATTACAGACAGACTATTCACGATGAGAGCATGGCTCCGTACATTTTGGGGTCCATAGGTTTAAGGTCAGGGTCACTAGTCAAGGTCACCATGACTTGATACTGAAAATTCTTGTCCGCTGTAAAACTGTTCAAGATCTGCAGTCACGCATGGAACTTCACAGGAAGACTGTCTATTGTAAGAGGATAAATGACCCCCATACAGTTTGAGGTCAATAGGTTCAAGGTCAAGGTCATCATGACTTGATAATGACAACCCTTATCTGCTGTATAACTTCCAGATTTGCACGAAACTTCACCGGTAGACTGTCCATGGTGAGAGGGTTTGCCATAGCATACATATAATGGGGAACAGCCTGATCGCATACGCTTAAAGATGAATGACCACACTGTAACTCTTAAACATCATATGAACATTTCTTGATAGTCTCGGAGAGAAACATATATTGAAAACCGCTAAAAAGTTGTATGTAAAAATAAGTATTATTTGCATGACGTAGATATACTTTTACCACTGCGTGACTGCAGGGGGAAATAAGGTAAATCTGAATTTTATAGCTGTACAACTATTGCCAGATAATTGATAAATACATTTACCTGTGGAATAATTTACCTGTTCAGCAAAGTTTTCTACGTCATCAAATAAAATCTTATTCACGCTTTTCACAGATATTGCAATGTGTGAATTGTAAATATCTATTGTGTATTGATTTCGATTTAAATAAACATAAACATGTTCATGAAACAAAACATGGCCGGGGAACTGGAAGTAAACACCTAAACAATCATATTACTATCCAAAAAGTGTTTATTTATACAAATATCTCAAACAGTGTTTGTCAACATATAAGACAATGGTATTTAATTACATGTAGTTTTCTTTTACGAGTTCACAGACGAGCAAGCTGACATAGATAGCCTTCTCTCAACACCCCCACACCCTGCACCCATTCCCTTCCCCCCACCACCATTATATATATATTTACAAAAGTCATACAACATACAAAAGTCATACAAAAGTCGCGATCGACTTCAGTGCTATGCTCCGTAAGGATGATACATATCTAATTATGGCGGGTTATTAATTTATAGCTCGCCCCATTTAAGACCAAATAGGAAAACTGAATTGGAATATTTACTTCCGGAATCAATTTGGGTTGAAATTAAAGATAAAAGCCAGTCTTTTCTAATATTCACACTTTATCGACCACCGCATTATACAGTTGAATTCTGGGACAGGTTAAACGTCTGCATTGAACATGCTTCTGAAATAATTTCAGATATCATTATCCTAGGTGACATTAATGAAGACCAATTAAACCCGTCCAATCATAAATTTCGAGATATACGTACGCTTAATAATATGGTAAACATAATTAAAGATCCTAATTATGTAACTAACACTTCAAACACTGTAGTCTAATCATTTAATTTCTTATGATTCTGGCGTTTATCAAACAGCAAATCGTATCAGTGATCATTATAGTACATATGCTTTCATTAAAAGCGAACTTTGTATAAATATACCGTTTCAAAGAAGAGCCTGGAATTACAAACGCGCTAATTTTGAAAGGTTAAATAACTTAATTAGATCAACAGACTGGACATTTGTGCATACATATTCTGTAGATATCGCTGCAAATAGTTTATTAATAAACTGACCGATCTCATGAAGGAATGTATTCCAACAAGTTTCGTAACAATTTGTCCAAATGACAAGCCCTGGTATTATTCAGAAATTTGACTTGCATCTCGTAAACGTGAGACAAAAAGTAAGCTTTACGTACAGGCAATCGATCTGATTGGCGCGTGTATAAAGGCCTTCGAAATAAAGTTAATAATATGAAAAAGCATGCTGGACATATTTTTTAGTGCTATGAATTCTACAAATCCTTGACATTACTGGAAAATAATCAAAATGTTAATTAAAGACAACGCTAACAGTTGTAACGTCATGCCACTTTTAAAGAACAACGATGGTTTATATTCTGTATCTGACGAAGAAAAGGCAAATTTATTGAATGATTTTTATACTTCAATATCAACTGTTGATGACACCGATGCCACTCTACCACAATTTATACCGAAGACGATAAATACTATAAATGATATTAATTTTACTGAAAATGTAAATTTCTGATATCCTATCAACTTTAGAGATAAATAAAGCTAGTTGGCCAGGTGAAATCAGCCATCGAGTCCTGAAAGAAACTTCAAAAACAATATGTCGCCCCCTGTGTATTCTGTTTAACCGTTTAATTCAAGAAAGCATTTATCCACAATGCTGGAAATTAGCTAATGTTATGCCACTGTTTAAATCAGGCAATACACATTCAGCATCAAACTATAGACCAATATCATTTATTAATTGCGTTTGAAAGTTTATGGAACGCGTGATATTCAAACATATTTTTAATGTTTACTTACCAATAATTTAATATTTAAAAACCAGTCCGGTTTCTTACCTGGTCACTCAACAGTTTACCAACTAATTGATATTTATATTCAAATATGCAAAGCGACTGACGAAAACAAATATACATCTATCTACTGATACTGCAGCACCCCCTCACGGGGATTATGTGCAGGTGTGGTATTTTTTGATATATCCAAAGCTTTCGATCGTATCTGGCACGTGCTTTAATTTTTAAACTCCGACAACATGGCATTTCAGGCAACCTTATTAATTGGATAAATAACAATATAACTGATCGTAAACAAAGACTTTTCGTTGGTCCCTTTTTTTTACTTAAATAAAAACTCCAAATGCCGGTGTACCCCAACGCTCTGTCCTAGGACCATTATTGTTTTTAATTTATGTAAACGACATAGCCGATACACTGCTTAGTATACTCAGGACAGCTTTATTGCGACATAGATTAAATGGAAACTACAATTAATGACGACCTGCGTAAAATATCGAATTGGTCAAAGCAATGGCTAGTAAAATTTCATCCATCTAAAACTGATGTTCTTTTCACTTGCAAAACGCTGATCTCCATCTTAATCATTTGAGGGAATATATGTGGTGATAGTGTTGAAGATGTTGAGCATTATTTGTGCAGATGTGCAATTTTTAGAAATGAAAGACGGCACTTGTTTTAGACATTCGTATATTCCATCCCTTAAGTCCTCGCAAACTGTTATACAACATCGACCAACTAAAGGATGAGGAAAATCCTATTCTATTTACTCAAGTTCAAAACTATATTAAAAGCACTAAACGATTCCAAAATCCTTAACTTGTATCGAAATACCGTAGTATTTTGTCTAGATCAACTGTCGCTATGTTTCTGTTAGCCAGAACGGGGATATGGGTGTTATTTCCGTGGAGATTGCGTGGGGTCAGAATGGCAAGGCAGAGTTTACATTTTTGGAATATTTTTTCTTCGTTTTTCTTATCAAGTTCGTATTTAAATGTATTGTAACAATTTCAAACTGATAATCAAGTACACTTTTTTCAGCCACAATGGCGAGAACTTTAACTAATGTTGTAATAACGTGTAGTACAATCCATTTGCATATGTTGCTATGAATATTGTGATGTTGAATTTATGTATTATAACATATCTGCAATGAAATATAATTAAACTAACAACTTCCATGACGCCCGTGCAAGCTTCCATGGCGATGTAGTAGGTAACTCCCTTGCACGCTTCCATGGCTCTATAGCAGATAACTCCCTTGCAAGCTGTCAGGGCTCTATAGTAGATGCTTCAATGGCGCTATAGCTGATTATGCCAGTGCAAGCTTCCATGGTGCAATAGTAGATGATGCCAGTGCAAGCTCCAACGGCTCTATAGCAGAAGCTTCCATGGGTTTATAGTAGATGATGCCAGGGCAAGCTTACATGGGGTTATAGTAGATGATGTCAGTGCAAGCTTCAATGGGGTTATAGTAGATGATGCCAGTGCAAGCTTCAATGGGGTTATAGTAGATGATGCCAGTGCAAGCTTCAATGGGGTTATAGTATACAGTTATCTCATGTGTGTTTGGGGAACAGTCAAAACTGTTTTCCCGAGGTGGAGGGGATGGCAGTGTGAACTGTTTCCCGAGGCCGATAGGCCGAGGGAAACAGTTCACACTGACATCCCCCAACACCAAGGGAAAACAGTCTTGACTGTTCCCCAAACACACATGTGATAACTGTTTTATTACCTGATTAATGTTACTGTACGAAACAGTGAAAATGAAAATTTGTTTTATAATGGAAACCTATGGTGAAAAAAGCATCATGACGTCACGCAAACGCAATTCCAGCACGTGAGGGAAACAGTCGAAACTAAAGCCCGGTAACAGTTCGTTTTCATCGGGAACAGTATTTTCCTTAGTGAATTAGCAAGAAATGACGATATAGCATTTATATAGGAGATCAGGTAATAATAGATGATGCCAGTGCAAGCTTCCATGGGGTTATAGTAGATGATGCCAGTGCAAGCTTCAATGGGGTTATAGTAGATGATGCCAGTGCAAGCTTCAATGGGGTTATAGTAGATGATGCCAGTGCAAGCTTCAATGGGGTTATAGTAGATGATGTCAGTGCAAGCTTCCATGGGGTTATAGTAGATGATGCCAGTGCAAGCTTCAATGGGGTTATAGTAGATGATGCCAGTGCAAGCTTCAATGGGGTTATAGTAGATGATGCCAGTGCAAGCTTCCATGGGGTTATAGTAGATGATGCCAGTGCAAGCTTCAATGGGGTTATAGTAGATGATGCCAGTGCAAGCTTCCATGGGGTTATAGTAGATGATGCCAGTGCAAGCTTCAATGGGGTTATAGTAGATGATGCCAGTGCAAGCTTCAATGGGGTTATAGTAGATGATGCCAGTGCAAGCTTCCATGGGGTTATAGTAGATGATGCCAGTGCAAGCTTCAATGGGGTTATAGTAGATGATGCCAGTGCAAGCTTCCATGGGGTTATAGTAGATGATGCTAGTGCAAGCTTCAATGGGGTTATAGTAGATGATGCCAGTGCAAGCTTCAATGGCTCTATAGCAGATGATGCCAGTGCAAGCTTCCGTGGCATTATAGTAGATGATGCCAGTGCAAGCTTCCGTGGCTCTATAGTAGATGATGCCAGTGCAAGCTTCCATGGCGTTATAGTAGATGATGCCAGTGCAAGCTTCCGTGGCTCTATAGTAGATGATGCCAGTGCAAGCTTCCATGGCGTTATAGTAGATGATGCCAGTGCAAGCTTTAATATATAACATGTTGCTCATGTGCGAGCTTTCATGCCACTTGGTGCATAATTCCAATGCAAGCTTTCATGGCGCTAGATTACGTAACTTCTGTGCTGTGCAAGCTTCCATGGCGCTAGAGTGCGTAACTTCTGTGAAATATACATGAACGTTTAGAGTCCATTTGTACCGAGCCTCAAATATTTTCAGATTTCCAAACAAAGCGCTTTTTTTAGGTACCATTGTTCAGAAAATGCATCAACCGAATTTCTGTAGCAACAGTTGGGTTCTGTGTTGTGTTCTATTGACGACCGTTAGGATGCTGGTGTCCGTTGTTCGGCGGATGGCCATGCACTTTTTCAGCAAATTTGGATAGCAGTTCCGGTAATGATGCATGATGGCTAACTTCTCGGGTACAATTATGCTGAAAAATAAATATAAATAGTTTAAGATTGCCTGGAATTATCAATAAGGTATAATTATACTAAGTTGCAAAGTTATAAATACTGACGCCAAAAGAAACACACTACCATGTTTTTCTTACAGAAGCCCTGGATGGACTTATTAGTTATTAGTTATTTGTTATTACTTATCTTTTATTACTTATTTGTTATTACTTATTAGTTATTACTGATTTGTTATTAGTTTTAACTTATTTCTTATTACCTGCATGGTTAATGACAACATGGCGGATATCTCGTTGATAACTTATTTACTATAAGTTTTTTAGCATACTGACCAATCTAGCTTATACGTTCAAAGCTGTAATTCACTTAGAATGAATGTATTATGTTCTTCTCGGGTGAAGCACTGGAGGGACTTATTAGTTATGACTTATTATGACTTATTTGTTATTACTTATTTGTTATTACTTATTAGCTATAACTTATTTCTTATTACTTATAACTTATTTCTTATTACCTGCATGGTTATTGAAAACATGGCGGATATCTTGTTGATAAGTTATTTACTATATGTTTATTTAGCATACTGACCAATCTATCGTATACTTTCAAAGCTGTAATGCACTTAGAATGCGCCAACACCCGTGAAGAATATAACACATTCTAGGTGAATTACAGCTTTGAAAGTATAAGATAGATTGGTCTGTATGCTAAATAAACATATAGTAAATAACTTATCAACGATATATCCGACATGTTTTCATTCATCATGCATACCGTAACAAATAGGTAATAAGAAATAAGTAATAAGAAATAAGTAATAACTAATAAGTAATAACAAATAAGTAATAATTAATAAGTCATAACTAATAAGTCCATCCAGGGCTTCACCCGTGAAGAACATAACACGTTTTAAGTGAATACATCTTTGAAAGTATAAGCTAGATTGGTCAGTATGGTAAACAAACATATAGTAAATAACTTATCAACGAGATATTCGCCATGTTTTCATTAACCCACCCTTAACAAATAGGTAATAAGAAATAAGTAATAACAAATAAGTAACAACTAATAAGTCCCTCCAGGGCTTCCGTATTTTCTTTATTGTTCGTTATGTCTAGTTTTATTGAAACAGGGACGGTAATGTACGCTTACTCCGATGCATTATTATTTACAGGTTGCTTCCCTTAGATCTCGTTTTTTCCTTTTACCAGCGTCCAACGAAACATATACATTTATCAAAAGATTATGTTTTGTTTAGTTCTAACATTTTTGAATACACCGAAATCAGGCGTAAACATCTTGGTGCGCAGCCTAGCTAGAATAGCACATATAAATGTCAGGATTAATTTCCTTGTATAAATGAGTCATTTTAGTCATTTTCATTATGTGTTTTCACCTTTAGGAACAGAAAATATAATTATTGAAAATGGTTCTTATTGGACTAAGTATTTTCTTACTGTTTATATCCTTCCGCTGGTTCAAACGAGTGTGTCCAGACAGTGCCATCTAGTACCCGGCTCGGCAGGAAAATGTTCTTCTGTCGTGTGAGTACGGCACCAGTCCTGTTGAAATACTGTACTACATCTGAGCCATTATTCTGAACTATTTTACCCCAGTTTTTAACGAACAAAAAACTTTTAATTGTGAAACCAGCTGCAGATGGATATGTTTTGGTCAACACTTTCTGAAACACATATATCATGGTATCAATTTAAGGCCTTTTACACGTCAAATATAACCAACAACAAGAAATCTGATGGACCAAATGTATCAACTGAAGTTGTATAATGACGTGGACATTTGTTTTCCTGATATGTAACAAAAAGGACAAAATTTAGTAATATAGTTAGCTTAAAATTACTACTTCTACGGGGAGTAATAAATAATAATAATAATAATAATAACATAACATAACAACAACACTAACAATAATAATAACACTAACAATAATAATAACACTAATGATAATAATAACAACAACAACAACGACAACAGCAATAATAATAATAATAATAATAATAATGATAATATAATAATAATAATGTTAATAATAAAAACAAGCACAATAGTACTACAACTACTACTACTTCTACTACTACTAATAATAATAAATAATAATAAAGTTATCATAAAGCAATAAAACTACCATCATGTCCTTCAAATTTCCGCTTTTCCTTGGCAACACAAATTCGTCTAGGTCGATGACAGCAACATATGTGTAACCATGGAGACGCTCATAGCAGTCATACACAACAACCTGCTCATCCTGAAATGCGGCCGCTGACATTTTCTTACCAACATCTCTCTGAAAATCTGAAATAAAGTAAATTCAAATACTAAACAAACACAGCTGATATGTATCGGTATTTACAACTGATATGTAACGATATTTACAACTAATATGTAACGATATTTATTACTGATATGTATCGATATGTATCGATATTTACTACTGTTATAAATCGATATTTACAACAGATATGCTTTGATACTTTTTCAGTATCATTATTCAAAGTGGAGTATCTGGTTATTTTAATTGAGAATTCACAAAATACTGCATGCAGCGTATTACAATATATTGTGAGAGGGTTAAAACATACTGCGCTCATCTAGTGACATTGGGTTATTGTATTATTTGAACATTTGGACTATAATGAATTAATAAACCAGGAAAGACTTGAAGTAAAACTGGATTAAAGGAACACTTGACAACTTCGATTGAAGGCACACTTGACAATTCAAATTAAAGGGACATTTGCTAATATTATTTGGACTTTATTCGTATATTGGATTTTAAAGAATTACTGGATCCATTTTATGTATTTTCTGTAAGTGAATATTTTTCATTGTAGGAATAAATTTGTTGATTATATTATAAAAAATTGTTGTTGCTAGTTTTACTCCCTTTCTTGTTACATTTTACCCGTAACATATGTATCTATATTTATACTGATATATGTCGATATTTACTACTGATATGTATCGATATTTACTACTGACATGTATCGATATTTACAACTGATATGCATCTATATTTACAACACATATGTATCGAGATCTTCAACTGATATGTATCGATATTTACTAATGATATGTATCGATATTTACAACTGATATGCATCTATATTCACAAACACATATGTATCGAGATCTTCAACTGATATGTATCGATATTTATAAATAATATGCATCGGTATTTCCAACTGGTATGTATCGCTATTTCCATCTGATATGCATCGATATTTCCAACTGATATGTATAGATATTTCCAACTGGTATGTATCGATATTTATCGATATTTCCAACTGATATGATCGATATTTCCAACTGATACGTATCCGTATTTCCAACTGATCTGTATCGGTATTTCCAACTTTTATGTAGCGATATTTCCAACTGATATGTATCGGTATTTCCAACTGATATGTATCGATATTTCCAACTGATATGTATCGATATTTCCAACTGATATTTTCAACTGATATGTATCGGTATTTCCAACTGAAATGTATGAACATTTCCAACTGATATGTATCGATGTTTATAGCTAATAAATATCGATATTTGACCATAAACTACTGAATTAGTTTAATAGTCAGTAAAATAAGATAACTCAACATGATACATATCAAAGCACAGGTTGGGTGTATTTAGTCTTTTTATTGGTTAAAATGGGGAAAAAATGAATTTAAAAGGACACATGGCAATCTTTGAAATGTGTGTGTGTGTGTGTGTGTGTATTTCTAAGGTTTATAGTCCCTCCACCTACGACAGGAGTCCTACCCGACGATTATAGGCACAATGTCTGGACTTTTATCTGTGTGTTGTTGTGTGATGTGATGATATGTCTACTTGAAGCAGCGAACTCAATGGTTTCTTTATAGTGCTGCCACACTGGAATACCACGCCGTAGTAGACATGATACCCCCACCCACCCAGTCACATTATTCTGACACTGGTCAATCAGTCGTAGCACTACCAATTATTTGCTCGTCAGGCAAGGGTTACAAGATGATGATGATTTCTAAGGTTTAAAGTCCCTCTACCATATGAGCCCCCGGGAAGAATCCCCCGTTGGCTCGGCATTATGTCTGGACTATTGCGTGAGTGATTGTGTGTAGTGCTATGTATCTATCTACAGTCTACTTGAAGCAGATATAGTGCTGCCACACTGGAATACCACGCCGTAGTACGTGATACCCCACCCAGACACATTATTCTGACACCGGGTTGACCAGACGGTTTTTTGACCAGACGTAGTACTACCCATTATTTGCTTGTCAGGCATGGGTTACAAGTAACTACTCCATTTTTAAAGTCTTTGGTATGACGCGGTCAGGGGACTCGAACCCACGACCTCCCGAATGCAAGGCAGACACTATAACCACTACACCACAATGCTTCGGTAAGGGTTACAAGTGACTACTCCATTTTTATATATCTAGTCAGTTTTACTTTTACCCTGGTTAAATTTAAATAAATAATTTTTTAAATATTCACTGTTTCGTCTTATTATACTATAAGTTTTAATATATTACTGGTGCAATAATATCAAAAAGTAATAATATGCAAAATCAAATTGCTTAAAACTATTCTTATAATTAATATTAATGATTGAACAAATGCAAGTTATGCAGAAAAACTAACGGGACGCCGTAAGTGTTTAAAAATTAAAGATTGCCGTGTGTCCCTTTAAAGTATATGACGGATAATCAAAGTAGAAAAAAACAACAGAAGATCATTAAAGGGGGTCTTCCTTTATAGAATCATCATTGACAAAACACTTATAGAATCATCATTGAGAAAACACCTGGATGATCACCGATATATATGTAAGTATCATTAAAGGGGGTCTTCCCTTAGAGAATCATCATTGAGAAAACACCTGGATGATCACCGATATATATGTAAGTATCATTAAAGGGGGTCTTCCCTTAGAGAATCATCATTGACAAAACACCTGGATGATCATCGATATATATGTAAGTATCATTAAAGGGGGTCTTCCCTTAGAGAATCATCATTGAGAAAACACCTGGATGATCACCGGTACATCGCCTATCGTCGCTGCTGATATAGAGACTGACACGTCAGGTATCACTGCCGATGTATATTTATTTATTATCGCCGATAATAACTCGCAATACAATTGTATTACATGCAGGTGGTCGTGGGTTTAATCCGCGGTCGGGTCATATCAAAGACTTCAAGAAAAAGGTACTTGTAGACCCATTGCTTGACGTTCGGTAGTTCCAGGATTGGTTGGCTATGTATCGGTATAATGGGAATGGGTGGGGTATTTGGTCATGTGTTTACGGCGTGGTATTCCAGTGTGGGCAGCTCTATAAAGTAGAATAATGAGCTCACTGCTCCAAGTAGACACAGTCGTGATATGACTGAAGCTGTGTTAGAAGCGATGTTAACCACAAACATACAAAATACATTTATTCTGAAACATTTGACTTACTTTTACTGTCTTTCCATGGGAATTCAAACCGCATCACTTCAACAAACCCGCTCTTTGAGTAGAATTGGAGCACTTGCATCGCCTTTTCGCTAAGATTATAGGTGAAGAGAACAATCCTGTCCACCTTTAGTTCCCGATAGTACTCCAACCACTCCACTAGGAGCTTCACGTCAACATCTCCATATACTATTTTACCGCAAATAGCAAGGGAATTCACTTTCTGCTTCATTGGTGTTATTGTATTTACATACTTTGTTTCGTCTTCGGGACATTTCTTTTTATTAAATTCCATAGTCACTCCTCGCAAGTTCGGTATAGCATTGCGTTTAATTGGGCAGTGATATTGAGTAGCTGAGAGAACGGTAGACGGTTGCCAGTACGTTCTATTTGGAAAACTAAAGGAAGACATTTTGCTTTTCTTCCATAGATAACAACACTTTATTTCATGCCGTCGGTGTTTGAATGCTTCCCACCCATTTATTTTAACTACATGGCTACTTCCGAATGTACTGGTAACCATGGCACTTCCAGATGAATTGGTAACCATGGCACTTCCGGATGTAGTGGTAACCATGGCTGAGAATATAAAGACACCCAGTGAGTTGCGTTCATGTTGGTTCCATTTAAGAAATATCTCGCTCTGTGTTTCTTCAATCGAATTAGATCGTTGCGTAACCTTTATTATAGTTTGTGCTTCAGCAGCTGGTGATGTTCTTTTAGTTCTTGTGATGTTCTGCAATATAAAAAAAGAAAACACTAAGTTAAAACAAGAGGTCCAAATGGCCCTGAAGCGCTCACCTGAGAGTGTTTGCAAAGAGGAAAAAGTAATTAACATGTGCAATTGATTATTAGATTCAAAACTTGGTAAGACATTGAGGTAAAGTTGCAAAACTTGGTTCTTCGTATATACAGAGAATGTTTGTATGGAAATGGATGATCAGGAAACCCCGGGGCACAGCCAATTTTTATCCTAGGAACTTCATTTGTACAACTTTTATAGTATATATAAGTCTATGGAAAACTGTGACTCATGGAGAGGGGCCAAATTAAATCCCAGGGTCACCATTTGAATAAACTTTGTAGAGGAACATAAACTGATAATAATTTCAAAATATTAAACATTTAGCGCTTGTAGTTTCAGAGAAGAAGTTTTTTTAAGTTTTCCCCTATATCAGTCTATGTAAAACTGTGACTCCTGGGGCGGTGCCAAATTAACCCCAGGGTCACCATTTGAACAAACTTGGTAGAGGACAATAAGCTGATGGTAAATACAAAATATTAAACCTTTGGCTCTTATAGTTTCAGAGAAGACGATGTTTGAAGTTTTTCCCTATATAAGTCTATGTAAAACTGTAACCACTGAGGCAAGGCCAAATTTGGAATGATCCATATGCGGATAATAAATAAAAACATATTAAACCTTTATCTCTTATCACGACCTCTGGGGTTTTCAGAGTACACCCATATTGAAAAAGGGTCATAACTCCAATGTTACTGTTTCGATCTGGCTAGTTTTCAAATTCGTCCGAGCTGTCATTGATATCAACAATCTGACCAAGTTTGGGAAAGATTGAGTACAAAATGAAGGCGCTAGAGGTTTCACAAGACGGAAAATGGCATTTTTCAATAATTCAAGGGCACATAACTCTGATATTTTAGGTCCGATATAGCTGGTTTTCGATGTTGTCCGAGCTTTCATTGATATTAACAATCTGTTAAAGTTTGGTAAAGATCGGATGAAAAATGAAGGGCCTATCGTCTTAACATGGAAAAATACAGTATTTTTAACTAAATCCGTATATGGTAATGGCGCCATCCTGGATGCCGCATTGACCTAATTTATATAATTTTGGAAGGCACTGACATCATATCATCCACGTGAAATTTGGTCAAAATTGGTCTAGCGGTTTCTGAGCAGATGTCGTTTACAAATGCCCCATATGTCTATGTAAAACATGTAAAAGCTCCATATACACATTTTGGAACCCCGGGGCACATCCATTTTTGACCCTAAGAACTCCGTTTGTACATCATCTGTAGTATAGGAGTTGGCAATCATTTATAAACGTAAACTGTCAAAATATGTTCAGCGGTTCTTCTGAAGAAGATTGTTTAAGGTTTTGACCATATATGGTAATGGCGGCAATCTTGGATGTAGCATTGACCTAGTTTGTAAAACTTTGGAAGGCATTGACCTCAGTATCGTCATCATGAAATTTGGTCAGAATTGGTCATGCGGTTTCTGAGGAGATGTCGTTTACAAATGCCCCATATAAGTCTATGTAACACATGTAAAATCTCCGTAGTAACACAATTTGGAACCCCGTGGCACAGCCATTTTTGATCCTAGTAACTTCTTTTGTATAACTTTTGTAGTCTAGTAGTTGGCGATCATTTATAAACAAACACAGTTAAAATCTGTTCAGCGGTTCTTGAGAATAAGATTTTTTTAAGGTTTTAACTATATATGGTAATGGCGGCCATCTTGGATGTCGCATTGACCTAATTTGTATAATTTTGGAATGAATTGACCTCAGTATCATCCATGTGTTTGGTAATAACTGTCCAAGGAGAAATTGTTTAAGCTAGAGCTAACGGACGGACGAAGGACGGACGGACAAAAAGCGGTCACAATAGCTCACGTTGAGCCTTCTTCTCAGGTGAACTAAACAAATAGTATAGGTGTTGAATAGATGTTTGTTCTGTAATAGTGTGAACCAGTGTATCTGGCATCGGCTTCATCGTGTTATATATATAACACAGAGTGGAGTGACGCATGTAACAACTTGTTATAGGATTGAACGCATGCTTATCATTCCAATGCAAACAGTTTGGAGACATATAAGGAACATAAATTACAATTGTATAAAAGAACATAGGGCGGACTGTAAGGATTAAGTATATAACTGTAGAAGAACGAAAGATATTACTGCAAAAGGACGGAACATACAATATTGTAGAACGACGAAAATAATAACGGAAGGAGGACGGAATATTTAACTGCAGAAGAATGGAATACATAACTGTAGGAAGGAACATATACCGTCCTACGAAGGAATATATAATTGCAGAAGGACGGAGCATACGGACGGAACATATAACTGCAGAAGGACGGAACATAAGGACGGAACATAAGAATAGAGTATATAACTGTAGAAGGATGAAACATATAACTGCAAAGGGACGGAACATATAACTGCAGAAATGCTGTGACATATAACAGGAGAAGGAAGAAACATAAGGCTGGGAAATATAACTGTAGCAGGACAGAAGATATAATTGCAGAAGGACGGAACATAAAAGTGCAGAAGGACGAACATATATATAACTGCAGAAGGACGGAACATATAATTGCAGAAGGACGGAACGTATAACTGCAGAAGGACAGAACCTAATTTTTATAACTGTAAAATGACGAAACATAAGGATGGAAAATATAAATGTAGACGAACATGATTAGATAACAGTGGTGTATAATATGATTAAATAACATTGGTATATAACATGCTCAGATAACAGTCGTATATGACATGATTAGATAACACTGGGTATAACATGATTAGATAACCCTGGGTATAACATGATTACATAACATTGGTATATAACATGATTAGATAACCCTGGGTATAACATGATTAGATAACATTGGTGTATAACATGATTAGATAACCCTGAGTATAACATGATTATATAACATTGATATTGATAATAGTGGTGTATAACATGATTAAATAACATTGGTATATATATATGATTAGATAACAGTCGTATATGACATGATTAGCCAACACTGGGTATAACATGATTAGATAATACTGGGTATAACATGATTAGATAACACTGGGTTTAACACGATTAGATAACCCTGGGGTATAACATGATTAGATAACACTGGGTATAACATGATTAGATAACACTTGGTATAACATAATTAGATAAAACTGGATATAACATGATTAGATAACCCTGGGTATAACATGATTAGATAACACTGGGTATAACATGATTAGATAACACTTGGTATAACATAATTAGATAACACTGGATATAACATGATTAGATAACCCTGGGTATAACATGATTAGATAACATTGGTATATAACATGATTAGATAACCCTGGGTATAACATGATTAGATAACCCTGGGTATAACATGATTAGATAACACTGGGGTATAACATGATTAGATAACATTGGGGTATAACATGATTAGATATCACCGGGGTATTAACACGGTTAGATAACACTGGGGTATAACATGAGGATATAACATCGGGTATTAACACTATTAGATAACATTGATTAGATAACAATGGCGCATGTTTAACAACATTAATATATATCAATGGTCGATAACAATATTATATAACACTAGTTAATAACAGATACGATAACATATAACAGTGATGTATAACACTATCAGTTACACACATCTGATACAGAACAAGGCCCGTATACTTACACTATGCCGCTGTATAACCTCATGTTGAATAACGAGACATATGGCGCACGTGCTAAGGAGGAACACGAACTTTCTACCCATGCTCGTACCATTTAAAGTCGCCATTTGTATTTTGTCCCGAAATCTACAAATAAATAAACACATGCAATCAGAAACATATTAATTTGGTTAGCAATTTAACAAATAAAAACAAAACTCATATAGAAATAAAAAAATATAACTGCTACCAAATATCTTCTACTGCTGGTGCTGCTGTTGCAACTACTGCTGCTATTACTACTGCTACTACTATTACTACTACTACTCCTACCGCTACCACTACCGCTACCACTACCGCTACCACTACCACTACCACTATCACTACCACTACCACTACCACTACCACCACAATTACCACTACCACTACCGCTATCACAACCACTACCACTACCACTACCACTACCACCACAACTACCACTACCACTACCGCTATCACAACCACTACCACTACCACTACCACTACCACCACAACTACCACTACCACTATCACTACCACTACCACTACCACTACCACCACAATTACCACTACCACTACCGCTATCACAACCACTACCACTACCACTATCACTACCACTACAGCTACCACTACCACACTAACATTCTCAAAATCTGATTTTCTTTTGAAAGTATTATATTTAGTTTGGAAAATAATTAAACACAGAATATACATGCAATTTAACAAATACAAATAAACTCTACTACTACTACTACCACTACCACTACCACTACCACTACCACTACCACTACCACTACCACTACCACTACCACTACCAATACCACTACCACTACCACTACCACTACTACTACTACTACCACTACCACTACTACTACCACTACCACTACCACTACCACTACCACTACCACTACTACTACCACTACCACTACTACTACTACTACCACTACCACTACTACTACCACTACCACTACCACTACCACTACCACTACCACTACTACTACTACTACCACTACCACTACCACTACCAACATTCTCAAAATCTGTGTTTCTTTTGAAAGTATTATAGTTTGGAAAATAATTAAACACAGAATTCACTAAGTCTGTACATAATATTATAGTGTGTACACTTGTATACTCCCAGCGGCGTTTCTTTGATGCGACGTAAGCCTGGATTACCCCGATTTTGACCTATTGTTCATTTCGGCGATCAATTTTAAATTGGGTGGCGAAGAAAAGGTCAGCAGAAGGGTGTGTTAGATTGTTCCTTATTGTTATAAAAGTATAAACATTATGTTTTCGAAATAAGCTACAACTCATGCTCGATGGCATGCACGGCAGCTACACAGCTTATACAACTCACTCTCGATGACACGCACTGTCACAAAATGTCACGGGTAGAGCGTACTGGTCGTATATAGCTCTTGTATCGGTTACACCCAAAATCTATTGTTCGAGGTGATCTATTCATGTAACACGTAGCTACACAGCTTATACAGCTCACTCTCGATGGCATGCACGATAGCTACACAGCTTATACAGCTCACTCTCGATGGCATGCACGATAGATACACAGCTTATACAGCTCACTCTCGATGGCATGCACGATAGCTACACAGCTTATACAGCTCACTCTCGATGGCATGCACGATAGCTACACAGCTTATACAGCTCACTTTCGATGGCATGCACGATAGCTACACAGCTTATACAACTCACTCTCGATGGCATGCACGACAGCTACACAGCTTATACAACTCACTCTCGATGGCACGCACGATAGCTACACAGCTTATACAGCTCACTCTCGATGGCATGCACGATAGCTACACAGCTTATACAACTCACTCTCGATGGCATGCACGACAGCTACACAGCTTATACAACTCACTCTCGATGGCATGCACGACAGCTACACAGCTTATACAACTCACTCTCGATGGCATGCACGATACCTACACAGCTTATACAGCTCACTATCGATGGCATGCACGATAGCTACACAGCTTATACAACTCACTCTCGATGGCATGCACGGCAGCTACACAGATTATACAACTCACTCTCGATGGCATGCACGGCAGCTACACAGCTTATACAACTCAATCTCGATGGCATGCACAGCAGCTACACAGCTTATACAACTCACTCTCGATTGCATGCACGACAGCTACACAGCTTATACAACTCACTCTCGATGGCATACACGACAGCTACACAGCTTATACAACTTACTCTCGATGGCATGCACGACAGGTACACAGCTACAACTCACTTTCGATGTCATGCACGGCAGCTACACAGCTACACACCTCACTCTTCATGGCATGCACGGCAGCTACACAGCTTATACAACTCAATATCGATGGCATGTACGGCAGCTACACAGCTTATACAACTCAATAACGATGGCATGTACGGCAGCTACACAGCTTGTACAACTCAATAACGATGGCATGCAGATAGCTTTTTCGCGGTCTTGGTGCGTGAGGAAACCTTGAGAAACATACATGCTCGAGCAGCCACCTCACTTATAATGCCGATACGAGGAATCGAACCCGGCTACATATGCGGGAAGCGAGTATGCTACCTACCGTTCTACATAGCCGTAATACGGACACCCACGTTATATTGTTGAGATACCATTTTCTTACGATCAAAGCCGATCTTCGCCTTCTCTGAATAGAGTTATGACCCTTGAGTTACTTAACACAAATGCACATTTCGGGTAAACTTAGGCGCAATTTTTTGGTAACTTCTATAATTGAATTTGGATTTTAACTAAAACTGATGTGAGGCTTTATATCAATGAGACACCACTTCCTTACGATCAATGTGGACTCTATATCAATGAGACACCACTTCCTTACGATCAATGTGGACTATATATCAATGAGACACCACTTCCTAACGATCAATGTGGACTATATATCAATGAGACACCACTTCCTTACGATCAATGTGGACTTTATATCAATGAGACACCACTTCCTAACGATCAATGTGGACTATATATCAATGAGACACCACTTCCTTACGATCAATGTGGACTTTATATCAATGAGACACCACTTCCTAACGATCAATGTGGACTATATATCAATGAGACACCACTTCCTTACGATCAATGTGGACTATATATCAATGAGACACCACTTCCTTACGTTCAATGTGGACTTTATATCAATCAGACACCACTTCCTCACCACTTCCTTACGATCAATGTGGACTTTATATCAATGAGAAACCACTTCCTTACGATCAATGTGGACTATATATCAATCAGACACCACTTCCTCACCAATTCCTTACGATCAATGTGGACTTTATATCAATCAGACACCACTTCCTTACGATCAATGTGGACTATATATCAATCAGACACCACTTCCTTACGATCAATGTGGACTTTATATCAATCAGACACCACTTCCTTACGATCAATGTGGACTATATATCAATGAGACACCACTTCCTTACGATCAATGTGGACTATATATCAATGAGACACCACTTCCTTACGATCAATGTGGACTTTATATCAATGAGACACCACTTCCTTACGATCAATGTGGACTTTATATCAATGAGACACCACTTCCTTACGATCAATGTGGACTATATATCAATGAGACACCACTTCCTTACGATCAATGTGGACTATATATCAATGAGACACCACTTCCTAACGATCAATGTGGACTATATATCAATGAGACACCACTTCCTTACGATCAATGTGGACTACATATCAATGAGACACCACTTCCTTACGATCAATGTGGACTATATATCAATGAGCCACCACTTCCTTACGATCAATGTGGACTATATATCAATGAGACACCACTTCCTAACGATCAATGTGGACTATATATCAATGAGACACCACTTCCTTACGATCAATGTGGACTTTATATCAATGAGACACCACTTCCTTACGATCAATGTGGACTTTATATCAATGAGACATTACTTCCTTACGATCAATGTGGACTTTATATCAATGAGACACCACTTCCTTACGATCAATGTGGACTTTATATCAATGAGACACCACTTCCATACGATCAATGTGGACTTTATATCAATGAGACACCACTTCCTTACGATCAATGTGGACTTTATATCAATGAGACACCACTTCCTAACGATCAATGTGGACTTTATATCAATGAGACACCACTTCCTTACGATCAATGTGGACTATATATCAATGAGACACCACTTCCTTACGATCAATGTGGACTTTATATCAATCAGACACCACTTCCTTACGATCAGTGTGGACTATATATCAATGAGACACCACTTCCTTACGATCAATGTGGACTATATATCAATGAGACACCACTTCCTTACGATCAATGTGGACTTTATATCAATGAGAAACCACTTCCTTACGGTCAATGTGGACTATATATCAATCAGACACCACTTCCTCACCACTTCCTTACGATCAATGTGGACTTTATATCAATCAGACACCACTTCCTTACGATCAATGTGGACTATATATCAATCAGACACCACTTCCTTACGATCAATGTGGACTTTATATCAATCAGACACCACTTCCTTACGATCAATGTGGACTATATATCAATGAGACACCACTTCCTTACGATCAATGTGGACTATATATCAATGAGACACCACTTCCTTACGATCAATGTGGACTTTATATCAATGAGACACCACTTCCTTACGATCAATGTAGACTATATCAATGAGACACCACTTCCTTACGATCAATGTGGACTATATATCAATGAGACACCACTTCCTAACGATCAATGTGGACTATATATCAATGAGACACCACTTCCTTACGATCAATGTGGACTATATATCAATGAGACACCACTTCCTTACGATCAATGTGGACTTTATATCAATGAGACACCACTTCCTTACGATCAATGTGGACTTTATATCAATGAGACACCACTTCCTTACGATCAATGTGGACTTTATATCAATGAGACACCACTTCCTTACGATCAATGTGGACTTTATATCAATGAGACACCACTTCCTTACGATCAATGTGGACTATATATCAATCAGACACCACTTCCTTACGATCAATATGGACTATATATCAATCAGACACCACTTCCTTACGATCAATGTGGACTATATATCAATCAGACACCACTTCCTCACCACTTCCTTACGATCAATGTGGACTTTATATCAATGAGCCACCACTTCCTTACGATCAATGTGGACTATATATCAATGAAACACCACTTCCTCACCACTTCCTTACGATCAATGTGGACTTTATATCAATCAGACACCACTTCATTACGATCAATATGGACTATTTATCAATCAGACACCACTTCCTAACGATCAATGTGGACTTTATATCAATGAGACACCACTTCCTTACGATCAATGTGGACTTTATATCAATGAGACACCACTTCCTTACGATCAATGTGGACTTTATATCAATCAGACACCACTTCCTTACGATCAATGTGGACTATTTATCAATCAGACACCACTTCCTAACGATCAATGTGGACTTTATATCAATGAGACACCACTTCCTTACTATCAATGTGGACTTTATATCAATGAGACACCACTTCCTTACTATCAATGTGGACTTTTGCCCTTTCTAAACGGAGTTATGGCTCCTGATTAACAACGAAAATGCATTTCTTTGTTGAATTGAAACAACGTTTTGGAGAATTTGTTTTATGTACAAATAAGATACCAGAAATATTTAATCATTTTCATGATACATGAAATTGTTTTGCCATTTTAGAACAGAGTTATGGCCCTTAATTTACTTAGAAAATATGATTATTACAACAACTATTTTAAAATGTGTAAGGCTTAAACCATATCTGTTTGATGTGAAGTCTTAATAGTATTAATATATAGGTACCTTTTAGATACTGGCGTGCATTTAGAATCCTTTCGATAATGGTAGCTTCTTGCTCTGTTAATTCAGTTATGGACCGTTGAAAATAGTAAAAATAGCAATTACAATCTTGTCAAATTGTAATTTTCCAAATTTGTTCACTATTTTTGTTACAGTCATGATTATTTTTTCCAGAAAAAAAAGTTTTTTATTAGCGAGTTTCGTTGGAAGGCAGGTGAGCGATGGTAATGTTTGGGTATGATTTCGTCATCATAACTTGAATTACTATCTAAATGACTGAGTTGATAGTTTCACTGTTATTAAATGCAACAATCAATCAAACTAAACACATGTGTTTGAAACAAACACCAAACACAAGGACAGACAGAAGCAAAGTATGCGAAATGTCAAACTCAGAATGGTTGAAAATGTGGGTACCTCCTTGAAATGGTCAGTGACAATATGGGTACCTCCTTGAAATGGTCAGTGACAATATGGGTACCGCCTTGGAATGATCAGTGACATAAAGGGCACTGGGTGTTAAATCCGGTTCTAGAGTGCAACAAACCGCACTCTTAACCTATACTTATTTCATTCAAATAAAACAATCAGGGGACTTTTGAAAAAACATCACATTAAATGGTGATGATGTTTCATCATAAACGCTTATTCTCATGGTCATGATTTTCCATTATCTTTCATTCTTTACATTTTCAAAAATAATTTAGGAAACGATTGAACGTCACATAGTATAATCTTGTAAACTTTCAATGTGAGGGTTTTCCATCACCCAGATTGAAACAAAAAAAGAACTGCCAACTTGATCAAACGCTTCATTCCTGTCGCGAAACGCGAAACGCATACGCATAGTCTTCGTCTATACATTTTTAGAAAATGTTATAACATTCATCAAACAGAATTCGATAAAATTTGGATGATATGCAGTAACACGTGTGTTAACCTTCTGCACCGATTTCTGCCATTTGTCTCGTTGTAGACTAGTTCTCGTTTATAAAGCTACTGGCGGATTCCGTGCCATTTGTCTCGTTGTAGACAGGTTCTCGTTTATAAAGCTACTGGCGGAATCCGTGCCATTTGTCTCGTTGTAGACAGGTTCTCGTTTATAAAGCTACTGGCGGATTCCGTGCCATTTGTCTCGTTGTAGACAGGTTCTCGTTTATAAAGCTACTGACAACATACCAACAGGCAACAATAACGGCGATAAACATACGGACGTGAAATAGATCGGACTTGTAGCATGGTAGCGAGTAGCGTATTTAATTATGATGTGATGAAACATCATCACCATTTAAGGTGATGGTTTTTCAAAAGTTTCCTGACTGTAAAATGGGACATTGTAAATAAACCAACTCCCGCCAGGCTATATCCCCTATCCAACTAGGCATTATTGATTACAATTAACACAAAATGATCATGTATTTATCAATATCAAAAGCCCCAGAAAGCCAAACCAACAAGAGCATGAAATGTTAAGGGCACGAGAAGACAATATTAAAGTCAAACATAAGGCGTTACCATCCCTTGTCGGATTTCGGAAAAATCATCAGAGGGTATATATGTTATGCGCAAAATAAGAATATGGACAATTCCGGAATTGCTCTGCGCAAAGTAAGAATTCTTAAAATGCGCGGCATTATCGGAATTCTCAAAATGCGCGGTTCAATTCCGGAATAGTCCGTGCGCAAAGTAGGAATTGGGACAAAGTAGGAATATTTTCGTTAATCATATTTGCGAGTATACACTTTGATTTTTGTTTGCTTCATTCAAATAGTCAACATATCAGCAGTATATTAGTATAAGAAATTAAAAAGTAAAATAGCTATTTAATCCAGAAAATATGATAGTCGGTAAATAGAGAAGATAGATCTTTATTTCCAATTTCCAATAGGCTTAAAAGCCCATGAGGATACAAAATACAATTACAAAGCATGGCAACAGTGTAGGTAAAGCTAAAACAATTTTATTTTGAATCATGCGTACGTATAGTTAAAATCACTAACATACTGTGATTTAGTTTGCTAAATGCGTTCGACAAAAGAGCATACAAATACTTAATTGTGTGAGTTTATTTTAAGCCGACAACCGTGGGTGTTCTTACATACCGATTAGGATATCCGCGTTTTACATTCCGGATAGAAAGTATTTTCTTGCATTCGAGATAAGGCTTTCCGCGTTTTACTTTGAATTGAACTGGGTTTTAAGGCGCACCAACACATGAAAGGTTATATGACGCCTAACAGGAATGAAAATGCCAGGCTCATCCTCCACTTACATCAAGATAAAATATGTAGAACGGGCCTAGAACCTTCTTACCTGCAAAACTGCAGAGTTGCTGCCATTTACGATGGTGCCACGTTTCCACGTTTGCGTACGCGGTGTCATGATCTTGAATGAGCGTGATAAAAAATGAAAAAAATAATATGAATTGGGGGGAAGGGGGAGGGGGTAGGGGGATGGTCCTACCTCTGCATGTAGTGGTGTGTTTTCAGTGGTTGTATTCTACCCCGGCAACCTCACGGGGATCCGCGTATTACACGGTGGATGGATGCAAGAATATGTTAATAACAAGAATAAATTAATAACTAACTCAGAACACAATAATAACTAACACTTCGACGTAATAACTAACGTTGCGACGTTGAGTGATGGCGTCAATAAACTGACTTAAAATGTAATAAATAGATTAGTTAACTGTCCGAATCGGTTATTGGGTAATCCTTCCCTCGATGGTAGACGTGTTTTTTTTTTTTCACTCACTCTCATACGCTCGTTCGTGAAAAGAACCACACGTCTATACCACTCTTGAAGGATTTCCCTATAATCCATCCCAGCATTTAAATAATCTCTATATATGGATGGTCTAGAATTATAACGTCGTAAGTGAAAAATCATAGTTTTCGGGAAAGTGAAAAAAACGGACTGACAGTAACAACTGTGTGAATTTTCTGAACAATCTTCATATGACATAAGCTGTAGTTTGCTTTCTCATAAAATAAAGTATTTAATGTTGACTTTGTAATCCGACCAATTGCACTTACGACCTTATGTTATTAAATATTCGGAAAGGAAGATGTTCATAAAAAAGTTGTATCTGGCAGTTAGACCTTTTCAAATATGGTAAAAGCGATTATTAAAACACTGTAAGTGTCTTATAAAAGTTTGCTAGTTCATGCTACACTGTTGGTCGAAATGTAGAATGCATATGGGAACATGCGTGTGATGACAACATTGCAATATTATATATTAGAAAATGTTCTATTGTTTAAAGTTAAACCAAACGGATATAAAAAAAAACATGCTCTTATTATTATAAATTTAATTAAATAGTAATGGTCACTCAACATACAAATAGTATTAATTTAATTAAATAGTAATGGTAACGTAACATACAAATAGAGACACAAATTATGTTTCAATTAATTGTTGTAACAATTATAACATGTAATAACAGAGAACTGGGAGTTGTATTCACTAATAAAAAGAAAACTAATCAATCACGAACAAACACTAACACATGGTCCTATACCCTCTGTAGTCTATAACGTTACATTGCCATTACGATAGAATATGTGTATTTTGTAATAAACTTGAAGATGAATTCCATTTTGTGTTGGAATGCCAAATATACATAATGTTATGGAAGCAATATATTCCTAAATATTTTTATAAGAGACCAAATATGATCAAGTTTCTGGAATTACTAAACTCACAAAATAAGATATATATTCGCAAATTGTGTACCTTTGTTTTAAAAGCATTTAAGTTACGAAACGAAATACTATACAGAAATTAGCTATTTCTAAATATAATGTATGTAATATATGTGTTAAAGGGACACTGTCCGTAAGTAAGCAGATATTGAGCATAACCAAATAACTGTCTGACTTTTATTCATTGAAATGTATACATGAAAACATGAGGATAGACCCTAAGAAGTATGTAGGAATACATTCGTGAGTTTGAAAAAAAAAAGTTTTAATTATTAAATGTAAATAAAGTGGGGCGGACCCACAATATTTACCTTTTATGCGTTCACGTGACTTCCATAGCGCACTAGGTTTTCACCATAGTATGTATTGCGTAATACGTATAGCCCGCTTAGCTCAGTCGGGAGCGGGTTCCGACAACTTTACGCTCATGCACACTTATTTTTTACTGCGAGTTTGGGCTGCGAGTTCAAACCCACGAAGTGGATTTGCTTTTTTTTGTTACCGCGATTGAATTCCGTTAAACAATCTTGCTTTTAAATATTGAATAATGTTTAGTGTATAATGTTTGCGAACATAATTATTGGGTGTTTTATAAGCTAAAAGTTACGGACAGTGTCCCTTTAAGGAAATTGTGATGAATTGTAATTTATTTATGCAAGGAAGTGTTATATAAACGCCTTCTCATTGTATCAGCTCAGTTAAGATAAACTGCATATTTGGACATGTATTGTTTGTAATAACTACACTGTTGCCATGCTTTGTAATTGTATTTTGTATCCTCATGGGCTTTTAAGCCTGTTGGAAATTGGAAATAAAGATCTATCTTCTCTATTTACCGACTATCTTTTGAAAATGTAAAACCATTCAATTCATAACCAGACATTTAATTTGGTATGTCTGGTTTTAAATCAGCAGAGCGACGTTAATAATGCATATCTTTTAGTGCATTTTGAAAGCCCTATTGTGAAAAGATCTGGGTGCAAGAGATTGTATTACCATCAACATAATGACACAGGTTAAATATCCACAAACACGTGTCACTTTAACGAGATTATATCATAATTATCACAAACATTTTCAGTTCCCAAAATAGTAAATGTGACTAAAATATTTCGCAAGTAGCTTAAGTCATATTAAATAGTTTGAAAACTTAAAGTTGAAGACTAGAATAAGACCAACGTCTCTCTTGTGTTAGGCAACTGCGTGGAGACAACAGTCAGAACTCGAATTGACTCTACTGAGTTATGTGGGTGAGAAAGCTCTGTATGTACGTTGTGCATTCCATATCTCATATATATCCTTATATAATATGTCAACGCACTCTCTATATACTTATCATAATATATGTTATCCCCATACCTTATATATCCTTACATATCATATCCCCATACCTTATATATCCTTATGTAATATATCCCCATACCCTCTATATCATATTTATTGCGTGGTGTACTATATCATATAGAGGGTATGGGAACATATTATATAGGGATATATAGGGTATGTGGATATTATACTTACATAATAACTATATCCCCATATCTCTATATGTCCTTGAATAATATGTCCCATACCCTCTATATCCTTACATAGTATGTCCCCGTACTCTCTATATACTTCTATATTATAACCACATGAATACCCCTTATATCCTTACATAATATGTCCCCGTACTCTCTATATACTTCTATATTATAACCCCATGAATACCCCTTATATCCTTACATAATATGTCTCCGTACTCTCCAAATGATCTCGTAATGTGCCTACGTACTCTCTATATCCTTCATATCATGTCACCGTACCTTTTATATATTTACATAGTATATCTACATACTCTATATATCTTTTAATACACAATATTCCCCCGTATCATTTGTATGTCCGCGTACCTTTTATATCTTTACATAGGATGCCCCCGTACCACCTTTACATACATTATATGTCCCAATGTCCACATACCCTCATATACGTGCATGTTATCTTATTTCATTCGATAGAGTTATCCACGTGAGATAGGGAAATCTCATCCTCGAGATCAGAACTGTAACCATGAACTCGGCAGAACCTCGTCCCTGGTTGCCATACTAACCCCTATAGCTTTCCCTATGTTACATATTTGTCTGTGATTTGTATAGGAAATACTGGGAATAGAAAAGCTATAACCAGTGTCTTGAGATACGGGAAATATCTCCCTCGGGAGAGAAATGGTTCCTGAATGAATTAATGAATGAATGAATGAATGAATGAATGAATGAATGAATGAATGAATGAATGAATGAATGAATGAATGAATGAATGAATGAATGAATGAATGAAATGAATGAATGAATGAATGAATGAATGAATGAATGAATGAATGAATGAATGAATGAATGAATGAATGAATGAATGAATGAATGAATGAATGAATGGATGGATGGATGGATGGATGGATGGATGGATGGATGGATGAAATGAACGTTCGAACGAACGAACGGTGTTTCATGGCATTTCGACAGATAAATAGGTTATACTTGCACAAAAATCGACGAAAGATGAAGAAGTGAAATAGTAATTTAGAAAATAACGTGAAAATGGGCTGATTATACTGTGTTCTAAGTGTTAGCACTAACATTACATAAAAAATGTAGCTTTCGTCTGAAACAATAATCGTAGTGTACTAAATATGTTAAATATGTTTAAATATATTTCGAAATATTGCAATATCGTATAACATAACATAATTATATTCAACATTAATATCATTACGTGGCCGGAAATTAACTGTCATAACCCGTCTAACACGGGGTATGAAATAAAACCTTAATTTCGGTTTAAAAACCTGCATATTGTAAAATTAAAACATTTAACTTATAATTTTAAACAGGTTATCGATTTTTGTTTCAGTAAAACATATTTTATGTATGTTTATATTGTCGAAAATATACATTGTAAAACCAGGACCCGTCTATATTACATATATGAGTCCCTGGTAAAACTGACTAATATAAGCTTCCCCATCGCTTAAAGGAATTAATGCATGACCATGTAATGTAATAATAGTTAAATACAAGTCCTTTTGTCAACTGAAACACTCATAGTTGATTATGTTAGCATTGTATTTATCAACGTTAAACACTTCTTTATTCAAGATATATATGCTGGGTTTTGAAAAAAATAAAATATTTCTTTACAATTATCAATGAAGGCGTATTTAAGTAACAAAATAAATATTTTGACAATTTTGTAAATGTCAAGATTTAAAGGGACACACAGCTATCTGGTGTATTTGTAAATAAAATTCTTTTGAAAGACCATCAGATTAAAGAGAGCCCCTTTCATCAAAATTGTATTTTAAATATTCTTTTGAATATTGTAAAGAAATATAATAAAAAAAACTCCCCATTTATTTAGTTTCTAATCAAGATATGCATTTTTTTCTTCTAAATATTTTGAAAACTGTTTATATATAATAAATATTATGCATATTGCATCTATATCTGTACGGTTTGTAGAGGGTAGCCCACCCCGATCCTCACAGACCTATTACGGGGTGAATAAATGGATTACCATTTATTTGGTGATCGAAATTAAAAAAAAAAAACAGTCCTTTTGTCAATTTATATATGATTGGTATATAATGGACCAAATTAAACAAACTTCACACTGTTAAGAGAGTGTGTAATGTTGTTCAAAGGTGTGAAGGATTCGACGCGCCGCTCCGTCACGCTTCCTATTACTTGTGGCCCTGTCAGTCAATAATAGTTTTTGTTTTTGCACGCCCTATGGCACTAGGCCTTTTGGCGAGCTTTTCAGTAGGTGGTTAGTATGGTTTGAAGGGGAAGTGGTAGGGAAGTATTTGTTTCAATAATGGCAAGAACCAGGCAGACAACTGTGTCAGTCGGATAGGATTGGCCGTGAAAATCAGAAAGTGATTAAATTTAAAATAATAAAGGAGATGAATTGCCCAAAGGTATTTAAAATAAGCTCAGGTTGGTCTATTTTTTTAAATTAAAATCGAGGATTAATAATATGTTCCAACGCCAGCGCGTCACCATTTTTTTTAAAAAAAAATATTCTAACTTAATATGTACATATATACATACTCCATGTTGTATCTGCTTCGTGCTCCCTTCCAAAGGGAATGGACATCTTTAAATGTAAGCATATATTGTTAAAATCCGATAAAATATCCCAGTGTTGTTAGTAAGACATCACTCCAAATCTCTCAATATAAAACAAAGCAAAATGAACGTGCGTCTATGATAGTAAGCACGTCAAATGGAGTGTGTCCCTCCACCAAAGCCACGTGGAGGCCACACTGGGGAGGGCACGAGGCAGAAGTATACATAGGATTTGCATGTTAATAATATTTCCCCCCTATCCCGATGTGTGCGTCAGACAAAACTAAAAATAGTATCTTCCCAGCTGTCGATGTAAAACCAATCTGATAAGCATATATAAAAATAAATCGGACAGCCAGGAATTTCTATTATCTTAATTATCATATAAAACGGCTAATTATTAAAATCACACAGCGGGACCGGTGAGGACATACAATATATTGTTACTAAATAGACAGAAAAGTCGAGCAACTGTCGTTAATCAAGCATGGGTTCGTAAGGAACGATTTACCATACTAAAATCCAACATAAGATAATATGATTAAAACCTGTTACATTGTAAATAGGGCAGGACGGACGTTAGTCCATTACAAAATGCCGATGTTTAAAGTTATTTAAAAAATATAGTATCCCGTGGATCGAGACTACTTAGTCTCAAGTATCTATTAATTAGGAACAGATTAACGGCCGATGTTCGTCTTCACAGAGGTCTATTCCAAATGGAGGTAGTAAACTATTTGTAGTTTTAATAATACAAAATACAAAGTTTGTACCCACTGATGAGTCTAAGTTATTCCCCATCAGTGATAGATTATTAATCGAATATGGACAGAATATAAGTCTAAAACATATTAGAGTGGGAGAGGTAGGGAGAAACGTAGGTTAAATTTATTTGATGATTATACTGTATGATGTTAATATTAACAGATTGGGACTAACAGGAGTATATCTTGTGGCCCTGAGACATGTTGGTCAATCATATTGTTTAAATGCAATGAGATACGCCCTTTTATTTAATTAGCCAATCACAATAAAGGAAATAAGAAATGAAATATGTTTAAATTAAATATAATTATTTCGCCATAATTTATTGACGTATACTAACATCGGTGAAAGTTAAATAATTTAACTAGCTAGAAGAATAGTTAAATACATTTTATCATATTAGAAGTTGTGTGGTTTTTTCATGACGACAATATATGCGTATTTCGAAATATTAAATTTATAGTTGGAAATGCCATGGATATACAGGTGTGTTGAACCGTAAATTTCACAGAAACGAATTCTTCACACGTGTGAGGAATTCGTGCGAATTCTTCACACATGTGAAGAATACACATGAAGAATACGTGCGGATATTTCACAAAATATTTGTGAAATTACGTTTGGCATCTCTACCCCTAGTAGAGAAAAACGTATTTTTCACATGTTAAAACAGCACGAAAAAAATGCAATAAATGATTGTTTAGACGAAAACGTCACATGTACATACAGATCGGCGAAAATATAACAGTATTAGAAAAATAAGTGGAGCACAACACAACACGACAGAACAGAACAGAACAATCTTTTATTATGTACAACAGAGAATGGAACAGAACAGAATAGAATAGAATTCCCATTAATGGTGAGCAGTTTAAACGGCAACAAACAATGTATTTATTTGGCTTGTGTACAGCTGTACGGTGTACGTTTTTGGCTTTCTCTCATACGATACTTCTTTACATCATTTGGCCCGTTAAATGGGAGAGTTTTAATAACTTGGCGTTTGATGCAAAAATAACATAGAACAGTTGTCAAGGTAAAATCGCGACGTTTACCATATTTTAATGGTTACATGTTTGTCCGTAAACGAAACAAATGAAAATATCAATACAGGTAAATCCCTTTCATAAAAGTTCAGTACCTACACATGTGCCCATACTACATGGGTGCCCCTGCTTTAGTGCGACCTTGACATTGAAGGTAGCCTCCTGGCGGTTGCACGCTTGTGTTATGAGGAATAAATGTGTCATGAGTAATTTGAAAATCGGTTTGTGTATGTGGAATATACAGAGCGGACACGAATGTCCATACAAACTGTATGACCTCTAAGCGCCCAGCGACATTGACCACGAATATAGCCACCGGGCCGTTGCGCGCTGCGCACCATTGTTTTATATGAGGAATACTTATGCGCAAGTTATGGAGCCAACATGAAATTTCGGACGGACAGGCGCACGAACGGACGGACAGGGGGTAATACATTTATGTGCCATAACGTCGTCGAATGGCAGGTGCATAAGTTATATATTGCGAGTTAAAGTAATCGATTTTGGCAAGTTATCTGTCTGTCCGTAAATATGCCGAGATCTTTTGGTCATATATGTTTTGTCCAAGGTTGGTCAAGATTGCTTGAAAAATGTGGCCGCTAAACTGTTAGCATACCAGTTGTATGATATAAGCGATAAACTGTATCCTGTCAGCTGGCACGTTCGTACGAAAAAGTACAAAAAAGTCAAACGTATATGTCACATTTTCGATTAGTGATATTTACGGCCGTATTTGTAACAAAAGTGTGAATAATTTGCACGAATTCCTCACACGTGTGAAGAATTCGTTTCTGTGAAATTTACGGTTCAACACAGGTGTATGTAGATCTATGGAAATGCTAATTATTTTTTTTTAGTTCGCGGTGTATTCAGCTTTTTTTTGTTGTGATTTTTTTTTTACATATTTGCAAATTATTATTATTCATTATTATAATGTTAAACTATAACAACGCTAAAGAATAAAATACAAAAATAATAAAGCGGAAAGAAGTTCAATTAATTGTTCAATATACAAGCCTTTTAAACCGAAATTACGGTTTATTTCATACCCCATACCGTTTTCGCTTCTTGGAGAACATTTGGGAAACGAAGGCCTGGCCTAAATTATAACTGATATTTCCACAATAAAAACATATTTCAAAACATGTTTTACTGAAGAAAAAAAAATTACTTGTTTAAAACTATCACTTAAATCTATTTTTTTTTATCAGATTAACGCATGGAAAATACACACAAGCAATAAGTGGTTTATAAAAAGGACGCACGAGCGTTTTCAATGAAATTCATATATTAAAGTTTGCATTATTCTTTCCTTTCTATGATTTTCTTGGTTTCCTCTTCCTATGTCGAGGTTGTGTGAAGACAATCTAAATATGCCGATAATTGTTTTCTCTTCATCGATATCTAAATAATGTTGCAAGTCAAAGTCGCGTTTTAAAACGACAGCAACACGTTGATTATATCTATACCAACTTGTTTTGTTTTTCATGAAAAGCCAATGAAAGAATGATTTTCGATTCAACAGATAGAACCGTCTTACTTAATTATTTCGACATATTAGGTAGTATTACATAATTGTCTTTGATAAGCAGAAACTTTAACCATACTCCCGGCCTGTGTAGGCGAAACGTAATTAAATGGGCAAATAATGTGCTTTTAATAAAGTGCATTGTCGTGCAACCTCGTTTGAAATAATTAAAAATAGTTCAATTGAATTTTCTTACCAAATATTATGGAACCTGGAAAGTATTGTTGAAGTTAAGGACTTCAAATTGTTTTGTAAATAATTAAGTTTATGTTAATCATACGCGATACTTAACTGTAAATTATCTGTTCGTCGCAGATGGGTGAAGCAAAATAAGCATATTAAAATGAAATATAAGTAGGTTTAACATTAGCATCTTCCTATACACATCATAACACAAATTCTTACTTTGCGCAAAATATTCTCAAATTGTGCAGAGACACTTTAATGCGTGGTTTATATAGTTAACCCTTGCGCAATTCCGGAATAGTCCTGCGCAATTCCGGAATCGTTGCGCATTTTAAGAATTCTTACTTTGCGCAGAGCAATTCCGGAATCGTCCATATTCTTACTTTGCGTAGAACATATATACGTCGCAACATTAGTTGTAAAGCATTGTAGCGAACTGTAAATGGGTCAACCATAGCCTCTTTTGATAAATGTGTTACCAAGTTTAACACAGATTGTACGAACGTGATAATGACCAAATTGAATGATCTTGAGAAGTGTGTACATATCGTCACCATAGAATTTACGTTGTGACAGACCCTGTGGCAGAAGAATGAAAATACTTTTAAAAGTAAATTTGCAAAGGTGTGTGGGTGTATACAATTCAATGCACATTTTGTAGTAGACGAAGCGAAAAATAAACTTCCACCTTTGTAATGGATTCCTAAATTACACAATCATCCTTATAAATACATACTGAAAAGGGGATACTTTGAAAAACAACAAACACACACAAGAGAGAAAAATAGCAGACTAGGCGTTATTAGTCTGTGCATAAGAGGTAATATATAGAGTTTAATTAACATTGTTGAAGTGATACGGGAAATAATTCCCGAGTGAGAAAGATTCTTGCGATATAGAAACGAGTGCGTTTTCGCACGAGTTTCTATATCGCAAGAATATTTCTCACGAGTGAATTATTTTCCGTGTCACGACAAAAATGTTAATTAAACTATATAATATATATTCTGTCATGAATTTCTTTCCAATCGTCTTTTGACACAAGTATTCCTTCTTCTGTCACTCCTTTGGCGACAGCGCGGAGTAATATTATGACGTCAATTCGTGAAATATCGTGACGTCTATCGTTTAGTTCATAACATTTGGCTACTGTGCTATCTTGCGCACTAGGCGAGATAGCACAGTAGAGGAAGGGATATGTTACAGATTTTCTCAAACTGGGAAATTTCTATAATTCATCACAGAATATATATTATAAGGTGTAACAACTCTCACGCCCCCTTGTCAAAGACAAGCTTATTGATCTCAAAACAACTTTTGCAAGTGCAGACACTACATGTTTGGTCTGGACCAGTATTAAAGCGTTTAATACTAACGGCATTTTGGACAATTACAATATGTGGACTTGCCAAAATATTTTTGAAACACTTTTTTCCTATTAGATAATATCTTCGCCAGGTGTGGAACTACCGTTTAAATGCAAATTGTTCGTATCCCTATGGCTATGAACTGAGTATCTTTTGTCGCACATTTGTTTTTTTATAGCTAAGAAAGTTTCTTGAGTCTTTCACCGGATACTCAGGCGAATGTCAAAAGTTTGGGAAAGGCCGTACCCGTGTTGATATAACTTGTGGCCCGACCCCTATGCATACTTATACAGAGACGCACATTTTAATGGTTGATCACCCACTTTACTCAAGTAAAACTACAGCGGCTCGATAAGGTCAACAGCGGCGCACGTATCGTGAGGACGAAACACCGGTAGGTAATATTTTAGATATTTAATAACATATAAAGTACAGAAAGAGTCCAAACTTTGAACCAGTTTTATGATACGAACCTGTGACCTCACTTTGGCGATTTTATTGTTGCGCTATCACCATGTTTGACCAAGTAATGTGGATTTTGGCTTTGGGATTAGAAGAAATATTCGTTAATCGTCCATATTTTTATGATCTGAGGATATTTCTGGCGTTCTGTTCGCGAAAAGAGGCCGTTTGCATATTAATTAATCATTACGCTACCCAATTCAGCTTTATTTTGCTATGTTTAATGATGTATGAGTCCTATATCGCGTAATTTCTGAGTGTGGGGTATGGTAAAATTAATAAGGGCTACAACGGCCATTGATAAGTACGAATGCTACTTTCAAAAAGAGTTGATAAGTACGACTGCGGCCAAATTGTTAGAGTTGATAAGTACGATTGCGGCTAAATTATTGAGTTGACAAGTACGATTATGGCTAAATTGTTAGTTTCAGGCACCCTGCTGCTGGTTTAATGAGATTTGAAGATGTCGAAAACGTGTATTTGTTTTTTTTTAGGTTGAACCGAGATGGAAAAATACAAGTGTTACTTCTGCAAGTTAAACTTCAGCCTAAGTCGTAACTCACTGCATCGTCATACACCCAGATGAAGAATTGAGATATAAAGAGTTAACATTGAATGAAAGTTCCGGGATACAAGGCTATAGAACTAAAATCCACGAAGGAGTAATTCCACATCAACTGGAATTGGAAGGAAGACTCGTTACAGTGCAGGACGATATTGTAATAATAAAGGATTACATACTTAAGGCTAATAAAGTGAATACGCCTGTTAAATGTGCTTCACTGGAAACGCGAGTCCCCGAAACAGTAGCTGATGTGTCACCTAAGCCCAAATACCTATGCAACTATTGTGAACTGAAATGTAACCACTTGGACGAAATAATAAACCATTGCATCGAACAGCATGGCAATACGGTCCTCAAGTACAAAGATTTTGTTTTTGATTCAGTTACAAATAAATACGGCTATAGATCTAAGCTCCATGAAGGTATTGTACCAAATGATATTAGAGATTCCGGGAAACGTCTGATTGTGCAGGATGAAGTGGTTTTTATTAAAGATTACAGATCAAAACGAAAAATATTAAATACGCCTGTGAAAATACACGATTTTGCCTCTTTCCCAAATTGAGTCTTTACAAGATTACATCAATAATTCATTCTTCTGCTAACTCGGTGTATTAAAAGCAATCGCTTATTCGAGCTTCGAAAACACATATTATTAATCATTATCATAAAATTGAGTCCGACGCCGATTTTATTTCATATCTATATATAGGCCCTCAAAGGTTCAAATTTGCAATTATTCTACTCTATATCATTATATTGAAAACTTACCATACTGATTAAATAACAAATTGTTCAAGGTGCACCCATTCGATGCGAGCCATCATACAATACAAACATAATCGATAAACTTTAAAATATAATACATAATACTGTGGGGATAATGGCCTGAGTCTTAAGAAAAGAACTCTATAGATTTTACTAAAGATCCACATGTACTTGATTTACACTTGTAATATTTATGTTCATTTAATAGTTTGTAAACAGTCAGAATGCTTTTTCTGTATGCTTTATGTGAGTTTTGCTCGAAATGTCGAATGAGATTCTCACTATTGCATTGATTTCTGTTTTATATAGGAATATATATTTCATAAATAAACTTCTCGGCCTGTTCTAAGAATTTCACAAGATTTCGTGAATTTATATTACGGATCAGTAAATACGATCACTGGAACTGCAAAATACTTACAATACAGAAATAAATAGAAATTTAGAATGGTTTCCAATACACTTAACTCACAGAAATTGTCCACTGTTTACCTTACCATAATTGCTGTTTACCTTATCAAAATATTTGTCTATCCGCTGTAGCCCTTATTAATTTTACCATACCCCACACTCAAACAGTACGCGATATAGGACTCATACATCATTAATTATAGCAAAATAAAGCTGAATTGGGTAGCGTAATGATTAATTAATATGAAAATGGCCTCTTTTCGCGAACAGAACGCCAGAAATATTCTCAGATCATAAAAATATGGACGATCAACGAATATTTCTTCTAATCCCGAAGCCAAAATCCACATAACTTGGTCAAACATGGTGATAGCGCAACAATAAAATCGCCAAAGTGAGGTCACAGGTTCGTATCATAAAACTGGTTCAAAGTTTGGACTCTTTCGGAACTTTATATATTATTACATATTTAAAATATTACCTACCGGTGTTTCGTCCTCACGATACGTGCGCCGCTGTTGACCTTATCGAGCCGCTGTAGTTTTACTTGAGTAAAGTGGATGTTGATACCAACTTCAAGATTGCCGTGTGTCCCTTTAATCATCAACTACAAGTTGACAAATGAGTATACACTCGTGAACAATTATTCCAGTATACACCCGTGAACAATTATTCCAGTATACACTCGTGAACAATTATTCCAGTATACACTCGTGAACAATTATTCCAGTATACACTCGTGAACAATTATTCCAGTATACACTCGTGAACAATTATTCCAGTATACACTCGTGAACAATTATTCCAGTATACACTCGTGAACAATTATTCCAGTATACACTCGTGAACAATTATTCCTCCAAACAGCGGTATTGTGTCCAAGTAAACATGCCGATAGAGTGTTATGCGATTTCCTTTATTGCGTTTAAGAATATTTAAACAGAACAGAACAGACGTTTTATTTAGACTTATACAAAGTGCATCGTCATTCAGAACATATATACAATATACGAATATAACAAAGACACGTAAACAGAGTATATAAATCAATTGTCAGTATAGTTAAAGTGGTCTCGACAAAACTATAAAAGACGCAATTTTAAAGACACTAACCCGCCAAATAACGGCAAAGTTACACTACAAAACCGTTTATCAAAACTCTATCCAGGTGTTTAGGTCATATAATAATGAATATGTGCCCATTAAAAGTATAGGTTTATTCATGGATTCTTAAAATACCAGTGATTGCATATGCGTAAAATTAATTATGAGTTGATAACTCTTAATTCGACGATCTATTTTCGGTGTTTCGCCTGTCTGGTAAAAGCCATTTTAATGTTTGGATTCTCAAACTATCGACTCAAAAAGTAATGCGTGTTGAACTATTGAATACAATAATTATTTACAAAGTGATACAACTTTCAATATCCCAATATAAAAGGATATATTTTAAAACTAAAACATGGTGTCAAACTTTAAATGCATTTGTGATGGCTAAATATTCTTATATTTACAATTTTCAAATGAAATTGAAAGAATACTTTTAAAATTTACTATCTTTTTTTTGAAATGTAAAGGTCAGCTAGTAATGCAGGAGTGTATGGGGGGGTTAGCTGGATGTCCACTGTGGCCGAGATAGTAAAGACGTTGCGTCTAAAACCTTCTCGCCTCACATCGCTGCGGGTTGAAATCCTACTGGGAGCTCGACTAGTCAAGTGAGAGCGTGTCGATTGTTACGGATAGCGAGAAGTATACAGCACCGGTTCCACCCAGGAAAATGGGATAGCGAGAAGTATACAGCACCGGTTCCACCCAGGAAAATGGGGGGGGGGGGGGGGGGGGGGTCTACCTCAAACACAAACAAATCGACCGTCATATTAGGCCTAGCATGTGCTAAAAATGACGTAAAGCACCATTCGAACGACATGTTACAGGTACACTAGCCATAAATATGACGGATATTGAACATAAACAAACGTCTTCCCCAGTGAAACATGTGTCTAAAATATAATGTCTACCATGTATGAAGAGTCATTGAGAGATTATGAAAGACGCTGTGAATAATTGTCAAGTAATGTTAAAACCCTTTTAAATGATTTATGTATGAAATGATCCTCAATAGCATTAATTTAAACATGCAAACAAAGAGTGATTTCCTGTTTCGACCATAAGTGGTAAATATAACCATGTTCTAGTTTTATATAAACAGTTTAAGACTGTCTACCAAGAATGACATTGTCAAGGTTACGATTTTCTCCCATTTTAGTCATATGAGGTGTTTTCCTCCTGTGAGATAACCCATATGTGAAACAACTATCAAGGCTCATTAAAATTAACATGTTTCATAAATCTTAAATGAAATGGGAACTCGTATCAGGTCATATATATCTTAACATTCCCTCGGAGTCGAAACCGGGATATACGCACACCATAGAACTGATATATAGGAGTCAAAGATACTGTACTATTGTAATTATATGGACACAGAAGACGTCATTTTATTTTAATTTGTCATGTCTCTGAAAATATCTACAAACCTTATGTTAAGACGCATTATTATAGAACCCCTTTATGTAGTGTCATTAGTTTTATTCAATTTATTCAAAGGATTCATAATTTAGCTTAATTTATAAAAGAATTGAATTGAATTGAATGTTGTTTAACGGCTCATCAACACAGTACAGGTTATTTAGAGCCGCCCCAGAGAGAGGGGAAGGATACATAGGAATCCGGGAACCTGCCCTACTCTTATTATCGAATAGATTCCTATGGTTCTTTAACGTGCTCGGAGGATAGACCGATACACGGGACCGCCCGGTTTACGTCCCCATCCGACGGACGAGGCTAAGGAAAAGTGTCTTGCCCAAGAACACACCGACGGAACACAGAATTTATAAAAGAAGCAATTGTTATACGTAACACATTTAATTATACTTAGTTGTGTATATAATTAATAAGGTACTACGTATTGTTTCGTGGTTTAAACAATGTGGGAGATGCCTGTCACGTGTTGAAACTGAATTGTGTATAATGCGTATATTAAGAATGTTAAGTTTTGATGATGAGATACTATATGTATCAGTTAAAATAAAATATTTGTTCTGTTTATTCAAAATCTTCATAATTAAAATGTAAAAAATTGGGGAGTAAATGTCAGTCTGTCAGAAACAATTCCTGAAATTGAACAAAAAACAACAACAACAACAGCAAAGTGAAGCAGTAAATAAGCTTATTATACCGATTACCATTGTTCTGTTCCTTTTGGTCTACTATTATACCGATTACCATTGAGCTGTTCCTTTTGGTCTACTATTATACCGATTACCATTGAGCTGTTCCTTTTGGTCTACTATTATACCGATTACCATTGATCTGTTCCTTTATACCGATTACCATTGATCTGTTCCTTTATACCGATTACCATTGATCTGTTCCTTTTGGTCTACTATTATACTGATTACCATTGAGCCATTCCTTTTGGTCTACTATTATACCGATTACCATTGAGCTGTTCCTTTTGGTCTACTATTATACCGATTACCATTGAGCTGTTCCTTTTGGTCTACTATTATACCGATTACCATTGAGCTGTTCCTTTTGGTCTACTATTATACCGATTACCATTGAGCTGTTCCTTTTGGTATACTATTATACCGATTACCATTGAGCTGTTCCTTTTGGTCTACTATTATACCGATTACCATTGAGCTGTTCCTTTTGGTCTACTATTATACCGATTACCATTGAGCTGTTCCTTTTGGTCTACGATTATAATTAACCCTCAACCCACTGGTACATATATATATAATGGCCTGTTCTTCCTTTGAATTAAGACCATCCCATTTATCTGATAAAGGGGTGATTTTAGGAAAATGACTGATCAGCAGCCGGACATTGTAGGCCATGATCAGCCTGCGAGTTACTCGCAGACTGATCTGGGTTTACAATGGACGCAAAGGCTATTATAGTCGTGCTTAGCGGGTTAAGGGTTAATTGTGTATAGTTTTAATATATGTGTCTGCAAATAACGACATTATCCCAATTAATTTAAAATTTGAATAAAATACTAAAATGTTAAAAAGTTCTATGTAACTAAAACGTAGGTGGTTATCTAAAGTAATGCATGTTTACCAATTAAAAATCCCTGTCTCTCGATTGTCGAGAAGTTGTTAATTAGAGAAATATTCATAAACAAATAACTGCACCTAAAACGTTCTCACCTCTCACCGCTGCGGATTCGAATCCCACATGGAGCTCGACTTGTCAAGTTAAGTGAAAAAGGGTCGAGTCTTACGGAAGTACTGCTTCTACACAGGAAAATGGAGTTTTCTGCCTGTACCACTTACATGTTTTTTTTAATAATCGACCGTTATATATAGCCTAACATGTGTTAAAAATAACGTAAAACACCATTAAAACAAAGAAACAAACCATAAACAAATACACAAACCTGATTTTCTGTTCTGTCTTGTGAATTTTCTATCGAACTTAAATGTTTCTTCTTTTTCTAAATATGTTTATACATTTAATTTAAATCCTGCTGTAAATTTCACAGTTGTTATTTTTTATTTCATAGTAAATTATGATCGTCCGCTATAACTGGTCAAACACTTCTAGTTGAATAAACACGTTTTCTGAAGTTTCGGGTTAAATCACACCGGTCATCGTAACACCATCTGCTTATGTAATTAGGCCACTTTAAAAATAAATGTTGGTTTAATATGCTTCGACCCAAAAAGTATAAAATATAAAATATATCAATATACCCGATATATCCTAAAAACTCCTTACATGTTCAAAAAAACTTTTTTTTTTAAAATATTGGGTAGCTTCCATTTTTGTGTGTAGGTCGGAGCACAGATAACAAATATTTATCGTAGTAATTATTATTTTTTGTTTTGTTAAGATTTCGGTCTTCCGTTTCATTATCGGTCACCATGAACAATCCGATCAGTGAATAGGTGTAAATGTCAAAATGTGTATGTAAAGTTTATAATAATAATAATAATAGCAACTACTTCTACTATTACTACAACTACTGCTACTGTTACTACTTATACTGCTGCTGCTGCTACTATTACTACTACTACTACTACTACTACTACTACTACTACTACTACTACTAATAATAATAATGATCAGTTAATAATAATTATAATAAATATGACAATGATGTATTTAGCTCAGATGGACAAAACACTCAAAAGCCGCTACCGAATGTTAGTAATAGTTATTACAGATGTAAACAAGTTCAGTCGAGAAACATTTGATTACTTAAGTCAGAAATAAAGTCACTGTTTTATAAGATTTTGTTTGATATAAGCTTCTATCCTGTCTTAAATTCCCTATTCCGCCATAAACATGCACAAATATTACAAAATGTACACCGTTTCTAACGCTACTGACGACGAAGCCAAACTCAATAGAAACAATATAAATGGCTTTAACCAGCCAGGCCAAACCCCGAAACAGGACCGTCGAATTGCGAGTTAACCAACTCATAATTCATTTAACGCATATTTAAATAAGGGTGTTTTAAAAAACACATGAATAAACCTATAATTTGAATCGGCACATATACATCCTTATATGACCTTATCACCTGGATAGAGTTTTGGTGTAGTTCTAGTGTAATTTTGCCGTGTTAGTTTTTTTTAACACATACCGTGTGACACATGCTTCTATCTTCCATTGTCCTCGGTACGTGATACAATGCTAGCAATTTAATATTTAACACTCGTTAGCCGCATGTACCAGATAAGCGACAACTCTGTTTTGACCCTCTAAACTGTAAGCTGCCACTGTAAGCCGAAATAATCCCTAGGGTTTTGTGAAAGTGTTATCGAGCTCGGTTAATCCAAACATGATATGTAATTAAGCGCTTAAATCAGACAAAATTGCCAATGTTTCTTTATGTCGATGTTTCTTTAAGGCTTTATGTCAATGTTTCTTTAAGGCTTTAGACTGACCCTAAAGGGCAGAACAATTAGGTATCCTGTTGGGAGCGCCATGTGATAATTTTATGTCATTACTTAAGGTGATGTCAAAGTGATTAGTTTTACCTGTACTGTAATACCTACCTGTAATTGTGTTGAAAGTGAAAGTAGCCAAATTTTCTAATAAAAGCATAATATTTTTCAAAGTCTATTCTATCAAGTTTGAAGTATATGTCTAAAGGATCCAATCAATATGTTATAAAACCAAAATCAATACACTATCTTTGGACACAGTCAAAAGTATATAACCGGAAGCTATCAGGTAAACATGTAAACAAAGATTTAAATCACAATTCAATCATAACTAAGGCATGTTTAAAAAAACTAAAACACCTTCTACCTAGATAAATATTCGGTTTACCACTATGCAAAACAACAAGCAACAATTCATTGTAGAATCTCTGCAGTTGAATCTCTACAAACCTCTATATTCTGTGAATTTTAGGCCAATAAACCAGGAAGTAAAGTCTTTTTTGCCTATAATTTCTTTCTCATGTAAAAAAAAATAATTCTAAAACACCTTCTACCTCATATCATAGAGGAACTATCTTTTGACAAAGTTTTAAGGTCTAAAGTACATGTTTGAATGAGAACATGATTTTTTAGGATAAAAACTTACTTTTTGCACATCATACTTAAAACTGGTTATTTCACAAAAATTCAATGCCAACTTATTGTGTCAATCATGATGAGTCTTTAGGTGAAATTTTAATAGATTAGACCCCATAATAACTGAGAATAGCACTTGTTTACTTTACACATTTTCACTTTCAATATGACTTTGGCAACACCTTAATATAGCGTATATACGTAAGTTATGGTCATTGTTTGACACTATGTAATATATATCAGACTCTGGTTGCGGTGGCGGGATTTTATAGGTAGGGACTGTCCCGGTCACTTGAGCACGTCTTTGTGATGTGTGTTTGTGCCTATATTTTATAATAAATTATAATAATTAATATCATCGTGTATGTATAATATATGTTATGCTATTCCCTTTCATAATTTTGTATGATTTTGTGTTTATTGTAAATATATTATGTAAATCTCCTACTCTGGAGGAAATAAAGAAATAAATTATCTAGTTATTACGTGTGATACTTCGATGGTCACGTGGTATGATTCTATGCTTCTGATGACCATATACGATCATTTAAATACACATAGAAAATGTATACATGCTAAGTGGTTTAGATGGATTAGATATCAATATGTTTAAAATGTTTATGCTATTATATGCAGAGGATACAGTTATCTTTGCAAACTCATCTGATGAGTTGCAGGAAAGTCTTCATATATTATATAATTATTGTAAGGAATGGAAACTAAGAGTTAATACAACTAAAACGAAAGTGATGTGTTTTAGAAAAGGGGGGCGGTTACCAAGAAATATAGCATTTTATTATGATGGCGGTTTGATCGAAATTGTTAGTAAGTTTACTTATTCAGGAATGTTTTTCTCTACTGTTGGATCTTTTTCAGAAGCACAGACTACTTTTGCGGGTCAAGTCCAGAATGCAATCTTTAAAATGAACAAATACTTATACAAATTTACATTTATTTCACCAAAGCATAAATTAGATCTTTTTGATAAGTTAGTTACACCTATTTTAAACTACTCAAGTGAAGTCTGGGGGTTTATACAAATTAATTCTATTTAAAGAGTTCATTTGCAGTTTTGCAAAAGAATTTCAGGTGTAAAAAAATTCAACACAAAATGATTTTATATATGGTAAAAAGACAAAAGGAAAACAGAAAATAATTCTAATTTTTTCTCCATTTTAGGCAATTTTTAATTTGACAAAGAGGTTTTCTTTGCTTCAGCATACATCTGCAGTGTAAAAGACTGATGATACAGAAAATCCCACGTTGATATGAAGTTGCATTCAAAATTCATAAGCATTTGACCGAAGCACCACAAAGTCAGCTAGATAGTGTATGAATTTGGTATTTTTCATAGAGGTTGCATAAATATGAGCGAGGAAAAAAACCAACCTGGCTAATGTTTGTATTTTTTTGTTTTATTTTACAGATCTTAGCAGTCCTGAAGATATTAAACCAACAACAAGGTCTGCTGGCACGTTTTGAAGGTCATGTGTTGGAAACAGCTATACAGTAACCCTATGGGAAATTAATTGTGGTGTGAGACCTGAACGTCATTCGTATCTAATAGGTATCTCATCATTGTTAACTATTGGTTAAAGATTTTAAATATGAGGGAACAAAATATGTTAATTTTTTTTATAATATGTTAAAAGATTTTGAGCTTTATCCACAAAAAGTTAACTAGGCATCACTAGTCAAACATTTATTGGCGTCTCTAGGTTTCTATTATGTGTGGTTACAACAAGGTGTTGGAAATGATACTTAAAGACTGACAGATCATTTTATTCAACACTGGAATGACAGGTTACAAATGTCAAGCAGAGCGGAGTTCTATAATACCATTGCATGTTTTCTATTCCAACCTTATCTCGAAAATATAAATGTGTACACATTTTGTCAATCACTTACAAAGTTGCGAGTTTCATCTCATAGATTAAAAATCGAATCTGGCAGATGGGTTAAACCTAATAGAATACCTATACACGAGAGAACTTGTGATCTATGCAACATGTTAGAAGATGAGTTTCTTTAAGGTTTTGTAACATATATCAACGTAATTAGTTCCACCCACCTATCACATGATGCAACCATTTATTATTAGACTATTGTTTGAGGCGCTTGTTTTAGCCAAAGTTTTTTGGACTTTTCAGACAAAATACTTCTCGTATAATAAGCTTATATCAGTGAAACATACATTTTTAGAGGTAAATAAAAATACCTTACTTTTCAAAATCGGTAGAGAAATAAAAAAAAATCATGCCCGAAAGCTGTTTTTGATAGGGCATTTTCAATGCAAAATTCTGCTGCATGAAAAATTTGAAAAATGTTTTTTTTTATAGAATTTATATCCGAAAATGGATTTAAATTGTATATTCGTACATTGAGACAACCTGAAAGTTGTATAGCAAAATATGAAGGCAAACTGAAGTTATATGAAATTTATATGAAATTTCTTAATTTTCTGCTGTCCCACTAACAAGGAATTTGCCTGGGAAAAGCCTCATCAAAAAATCATTTGGGCTGTAAAATATTTATTTGTCAATCGATTTTCAAAACTAAGGTATTTTTTATTTATTTACCACTAAAAATACCACTTCTACTGATATAAAATTGATGTACGTATTATTTAAATTGCTCAAGCTACTGCAGAAAAAACTTTTGGCTGAAACAAGCGCCCAAAACAATAGTGGTAAGATGTTTAAAGAGAGCTTGTTGGTAGTAATGCGTCATATTGACACACCTCAATGTAGAGCATGATACTGTCAGAAACAAGTGAAATGAATTGAATGTTGTTTAACGGCTCATCAACACAGTATATGTTATTTAGAGCCGCCCCAGAGAGAGGGGAAGGATACATAGGAATCCGGGAACCTGCCCTACTCTTATTATCGAAAGATTTCTATGGTTCTTTAACGTGCTTGCTCGGACGATAGACCGATACACGGGACCGCCCGGTTTACGACCCCATCCGACGGACGAGGCTAACAGAAACATGTGAAGGATGTATAGTTAATATGAGCATGATTTGTGAAAAGACAAATTAAAAGGACACAGCCGGGCCAAACACCAACACGGGAGCGTCGAATTAAGAGTTACCAACTCAATCTTCATTTTACACATATTCAGTCACGGGTATTTTAAGAATCCGTGAATAAACCTATACATTTAATCGGCACATATACAATATTATATGACCTGAACAGTGAACCCCTGGACAGAGTTTTTGATAAACGGTTGTGTTGTGTAATTTTGTCATTATTTGGCGGGTTAGTTTCTTTAAAGTTTTGTAACATATATCAACGTTATTAGTTCCACCACCTATCACATGATGCAACCATTTATTATTAGACTATTGTTTGGGGCGCTTGCTTTAGCCAAAGTTTTTTGTACTTTTTAGACAAAATACATCTCGTACCTCAGTAAGCTGTACATGAGTGAAACAGACAATTTTAGTGGTAAATAAAAATACCTTACTTTTCAAAATCGGTTGAGAAAAATAAGCTACTGCAGGAAAACCTTTGGCTGAAACAAGCGCCCCAAACAATAGTGGTAAGATGTTTAAAGAATTGAATTGAATGTTGTTTAACGGCTCATCAACACAGTATAGGTTATTTAGAGCCGCCCCAGAGAGAGGGGAAGGATACATAGGAATCCGGGAACCTGCCCTACTCTTATTATCGAATAGATTTCTATGGTTCTTTAACGTGCTTGCTCGGACGATAGACCGATACACGGGACCGCCCGGTTTACGACCCCATCCGACGTTGAGGCTTACAGAAACAAGTGAAGGATGTATAGTTAATATGAGCATGATTTGTGAAAAGACAAATTAAAAGGACACAGCCGGGCCAAACACCAACACGGGAGCGTCGAATTAAGAGTCACCAACTCAATCTTCATTTTACACATATTCAGTCACGGGTATTTTAAGAATCCGTGAATAAACCTATACATTTAATCGGCACATATACAATATTATATGACCTGAACAGTGAACCCCTGGACAGAGTTTTTGATAAACGGTTGTGTTGTGTAATTTTGTCATTATTTGGCGGGTTAGTTTCTTTAAAGTTTTGTAACATATATCAACGTTATTAGTTCCACCACCTATCACATGATGCAACCATTTATTATTAGACTATTGTTTGGGGCGCTTGCTTTAGCCAAAGTTTTTTGTACTTTTTAGACAAAATACATATCGTACCTCAGTAAGCGAGTGAAGTGAAACAGACAATTTTAGTGGTAAATAAAAATACCTTACTTTTCAAAATCGGTTGAGAAAAATAAGCTACTGCAGGAAAACCTTTGGCTGAAACAAGCGCCCCAAACAATAGTGGTAAGATGTTTAAAGAATTGAATTGAATGTTGTTTAACGGCTCATCAACACAGTATAGGTTATTTAGAGCCGCCCCAGAGAGAGGGGAAGGATACATAGGAATCCGGGAACCTGCCCTATTCTTATTATCGAATAGATTCCTATGGTTCTTTAACGTGCTCGGATACACGGGACCGCCCGGTTTACGTCCCCATCCGACAGACGAGGCTAAGGCTAAGTGTCTTGCCTAAGAACACATCGACGAAACACAGTGGCACCACGGAGGATTGAACCCGGGGCCTCCGGTTACAAATCCGCCGCGCTACCGACTGCGCCACGCCAGCCCTCAGATGTTTAAAGAGAGCTTGTTGGTAATGCGTCATATTGACACTCCTTAATGTACATGAATTGAATTGAATGTTGTTTAACGGCTCATCAACACAGTATAGGTTATTTAGAGCCGCCCCAGAGAGAGGGGAAGGATACATAGGAATCCGGGAACCTGCCCTACTCTTATTATCGAATAGATTCCTATGGTTCTTTAACGTGCTCGGAGGATAGACCGATACACGGGACCGCCCGGTTGACGTCTCCTTAATGTACAGCATGATACTGTCAGAAACAAGTGAAGAAAGTATACTTAATATGAGCATGATGTGTGAAAAGACCAGTTAAAAGGACACGGCAGTCTTGAAGTTTTTATCAAGCATTAAGTTAAGATTCCATATACGCGGTATGCGTCATGCGAACGCGAATGCGTACGCGACATGCGGCATGCGATCCATGGGTCCATAGTATAAATAAGGAAAATATTTGATATACAATATTGGGTGTTGACGAACCAACTCCATGAATTTTTCGCTGTTTTCATCGGTAATAGCACTCTTCGGCATTTTCAGAGTTGTGTGTTTTATGGAAAACCCCATTCGATGACGTCAAATTCGGGGATTCTCCCATCCGTTTATTTGTACGCATTCGCACCGATCGCTCGATCGAGTTTGCCGTGTACGTAGCCGCATGACAAATCGCATTCGCAGCCGGACATATGGAATCAAGATCGTGCGTCTACATGATTTCCATTTTTTGTCGCATACGCATTCGGATGCCGCATACCGCGTGTATGGAATCTTAGCTTTAAAATAAGCGTTATGACTTATTAATACAGTATCATTTTGACTTTAAACCTGCTTGCATATAATTAGCTGTGAGAATATTTAATATTCTGTACCTACCATACAGCGATGACGCAGCCTATAGTAAATATGGATAGGTATGCGGCATGACTCCGTCCACATTTTCCGGCCATGTTTGTGAAGAGATTGCGTAATGCTCGCATAACACACCACCCTATTTCAATTGAGTCAACTAATATTACTCCACTAATCATAAAACCAGCTTAGGGGCTTCAGGTCCAGCAAAAAATCGTGATTATGGAGTTACTAGTACCATATTAATGAAAGAGCAGTATCTGACCGAAGCACCACATGTTCGAATATGTAGTGTATGTATTTTCTTATTATTAGGGTTCACATATATTTGAGCGAAGAAATAAAACACATGGCAAAGGTATGTATTTTATTGTTTTAAATTACCAATTAATGATTACAATTCTTGGCTGTTCTGAAGACTTTAACCAACAACAAGGTCTGCAGCTCTGCTTTTAAGTCAAAAGGCTAAACAGTTATGTATATTGTAATGTACACTGTACTTACACACATTTCAATACTTGATAAATACTTCAAGGGTGTCGTGTGTCCCTTTTAAGCCTATATTTACACAGCAGTTCCCGACATTTGCGTCCCAGCGGGAAATTTCATCCATCGTTTCATCTCCCGCTGAGGTCCCTGTCCTAAGATAACCATAGATGCGGCAAGCAAAACACTAGACTTTCATCTTATTTGTGTTTTACGCCATTGTTATAGCTTACCATAATTAAACGGACTTGAAGTATATTTCAAACATTGTGTGTGTGTGTGTGTAGTTCTAAGGTTTATAGTCCCCCCGCCAACATACTCAATAAGCTTTACGGTATCTCACCGAGATGGGTACAATAGAGTCTGGACTTTATTTATCAAACATTGTGCGTCTCAAACATTGTGCGTCTCAATTTATCCAGTATCATTTGACTTTAAACCTGCATGCATATATAATTAAATAATTTTTTTGAGTTTTTCATTTGTTTGTCTTATAATACCAATAGTTTAAATATATTAATGGTGCAATATTATCAGCCGTTAATAATACGCAAAAACAATTTGTTTGATACTATTCTAATACTTACTATTAATGATTGAACAGTGCAAGTTATGTAGTAAAACTAACGGGACGCCGTGAGTTTTTAAGGATCAAAAGTGCCGTGTGTCCCTTTAACAATTGCACATTCAGCACACTCAACCATGATTTACTTACGTGTAATGTAGTCCGAAATCAATAGTTATCAATAAGCACGACACAACTAAGTCCGAATGACTCTCCTTCCAGGACTAACTCAATAACTAACACGCGACACAACTAAGCCTTTCCCTCCAGATGTCAGACGCCGGATTTATTTTAGCGACTACTTGTATTGGCGTTATTGTATGAATCCGATCCTATCTTTCCCACTTATGTAATACTGCATAATGTTAAATGGCAAGCTTGATATTTTTAACCAGTGGCGTTATAATTTCTAAATAACTTGTTAAGTCGATAACAAAACAAGGTGCAGATGACTTCCAGATTACTATGTGTCCCTTTCACAAATATTTACACTATTTCTAAATAACTTTCTAAGTCGATAATAAATCAAGGTGCAGGTGACTACTTCCATTACTATGTGTCACTTTCACTACACTTGCGATATCTTTAAATCCGTTACGTGATATAAACCCGTGTATAAGATGTAACACGGACATAATGCAAGGGTTGTCCCTAAATGTGTTTCTAATTTCAAGGGTTCCCATAATGTGTTGTATTTTGGTGATAGTGACTATAGCATGTATCATCTTGCCTACTAACTGCTCTTACTAACTGACATGCATACTAGCTGCTCTTACTAACTGGCTTGCTTACTAGCTGCTCTTACTAACTGACTTGCTTACTGGCTGCTCTTACTAACTGACTTGCTTACTAGCTGCTCTTACTAACTGATTTGCTTGCTAGCTGCTCTTACTAACTGACTTGCTCTTGCTAACATTTGCTTACTGGCTGCTCTTACTAACTGTCTTTCTTGCTAACTGCTCTTACTAACTGACTTGCTTGCTAACTGCTCTTACTAACTGACTTGCTTACTAGCTGCTCTTACTAACTGACTTGCTTACTGGCTGCTCTTACTAACTGACTTGCTTACTAGCTGCTCTTACTAACTGATTTGCTTGCTAGCTGCTCTTACTAACTGACTTGCTCTTGCTAACATTTGCTTACTGGCTGCTCTTACTAACTGTCTTTCTTGCTAACTGCTCTTACTAACTGACTTGCTTGCTTACTGCTCTTACTAACTGACTTGCTTACTGACTGCTCTTACTAACTGACTTGCTTACTAGCTGCTCTTACTAACTGATTTGCTTACTAGCTGCTCTTACTAACATTTGCTTACTGGCTGCTCTTACTAACTGTCTTGCTTGCTAACTGCTCTTACTAACTGATTTGCTTACTAGCTGCTCTTACTAACTGACGTGCTTACTAGCTGCTCTTACTAACTGACATGCTTACTAGCTGCTCTTACTAACTGACATGCTTACTAGCTGCTCTTACTTACTGATAACTAACTTGCTTACTAGCTGCTCTTACTAACCGATTTGCTTACTAGCTGCTCTTACTAACTGATAACTGACTTGCTTACTAGCTGCTCTTACTAACTGACTTGCTTACTAGCTGCTCTTACTAACTGACTTGCTAGTAGTATAGATACCGAGAGTACCAGGCCAGTTTTCCCCTCGCGACAAACAATCAAAACAGTTATCAAGTTGTCTCCAGTTGCCCTTAACACAAACTGGACTGAAGAAATATTTGTTGTTGATGACATTCAAAACACAAATCCTGTGACATACAAAATACATTATTTGAACTACTTATTCTTGCTACCGCTGGTTTCTTAAACTACTTATACCTGCTACCGCTGGTTACTTGAACTACTTATTCTTGCTACCGCTGGTTACTTGAACTACTTATTCTTGCTACCGCTGGTTACTTAAACTACTTATTCTTGCTACCTTTGGTTACTTGAACTACGTATTCTTGCTACCTCTGGTTACTTGAACTACTTATTCTTGCTACCTCTGGTTACCTGAACTACTTATTCTTGGTACTGATCATCCCTGCACAGTTTCGTTGAAATCCGGCCAGGGGGTCAGGAAAACTAGATCAGGAAAACTTTATGTATTAAAACATTTAAAGGCTATGACTCAGCCAACAGGTATTCAACCAGAACACGGTGATGATATACACCATTAGTCCTGGTACTGATCATCCCTGCCAAGTTTTGTTGAATTCCGGCCAGGGGTTCAGGAAAAATAGTCCAGACAAAGTTTGTCTTAAACCTTTAAAGGGTAGTAACTCCACCAAATATCATTCAACCGAAACACGGTGACGATTTACTTAACTAGATTTGGAATGATCGTCCCTGCAAAGTTTCATTAAAATCCGGCCAAATAATGAAGCAAAATACAGCATTTTTATCTAAATCAAGGGCCATAACTCTACTGTTACTAGTCTGATCTGGCTGTTTTTCGAACTTGTCCGAGTTTACATTGATATTAACAATCTGGTAAAGTTTGGTAAAGTGAATGCACTATCGTCTTAACGAGGCAAAATATAGCATTTTTAACGAAATCAAGGGCCATAACTCCGGTGTTACTGGTACGAATAAACAAAATACCCTTACAAAAACAAGGCTCTGTCGACGTCGCGTCATTAATATTATAGAGTAATATTTAGCCATACAAATTCAATAACCTTTTTATTGTATACTTTCATATTGTTTTTGATCAATGTTAATTGTATGACTATTACTTTGCATTGTATTTGTGTTATTTTTATAGCTTTTGATGGAATTCCTATCTTGCCATTCAGTTTGATTTTGTGTGGATGATTATTTTGCGCGAAAACGACGTCGACGTCGGATGACATCATTAAAAACATCAAGCGATTTTCTGAAGTTTGTTTACCATTCGATAACGTTAAAAACAAAGGGTGAGTGACCATTTGAATTATTTTATCATTTTTTGCCATAAAAGGTCGAAAAAAATCGTATTTTTTTGTTGACACTATAGGAAGGATTTCGTTATTTTTATTTGAAAGTAGTTCCTTGTTTCTATTTCGCGGCTCTTAGCAAGCACGAGCAAAAGTTCCCGTGCAATATCAATGCGTGCAATATCGTAGAATATTGCACGCTTAGCTCAATGCAAACTAAACGGGACAATATGAAAGTATACAATACATATAATTATATACAAGCAAGGTTTTACGCAAGCGTAAAATAGCTGCCGAGAGACAAGAAGTTAACATTATAAAATTATTGCCTTTTAGTGAGGTCGATATGTGTATTTATCGACCTGAGAAAAGCGATATCGAGGCGATAGCCGAGATCGATATCATTTATCTATCACTTTTCTCAGGTCGATAAATACACATATTACATAATTGTCTCTCATTTATGTAGGAAATACTGGGAATAGAAAAGCTATATCTACTCTTTTGCTCTACTGGGAAATATCCGCACTCGTTCTTATATCGGGGCCATTTCTCTACCTCGGGAGATATTTCCCGTATCTCCGCACTCGTTCTTATATCGGGGCCATTTCTCTACCTCGGGAGATATTTCCCGTATCTCAATTAACTCTATATATCGACCGAACCTAAAAGGCAACAATTATTTTAATATTAAATCAAATTATTCATGGAATTTTGAATTTTGAAATTTTGAAATTTTGAAATTTTGGAATTTTGGAATTCTGAAATTTTGAATTTTGAAATTTTGAATTTTGAAATTTTGAATTTTGAATTCAGAATTTTGAAATTTTGAATTCTGAAATTTTTGAATTTTGAAATTTTGAATTCTGAAATTTTTGAATTTTGAAATTTTGAATTTTGAAATTCTGAATTTTGAAATTTTGAAATTTTGAATTTTAAAACTTTGAGTTTTGAAATTTTGAAATTTTGAAATTTTGAATTTTGAATATATTTTGAATATTCTTGGAAATTGAATTTTTCATACTTTATATTTTTCACAGGTCAATATACAAACAATTTCGGGTCAATATACCTTTTTATTTTTAATCATGTGATCAACTTATGAAATGTTAAATCGTCTAAACTATTTGGGAATCTCCCCTATGATAACTTTCCCACCTGCATGTTACTGTATACTGTATTAGCTATATTTTCAACAATAAAAACACTGAGATATTTAATACCCTTCAATATTACAATGAGAAAACACACTACAATATAAAATAATTTGAGGATTTGGGAAAAGTGCTTGGGTTAGAAAATGGGACGACAAATGATTCTTGAGATATCTTGAATATGTTTGGTATTTAATGTTGTTCAACGTGTACGTATGACCAATGGCAGATAGACTCGATGCGGACACCATGTTATATTAAAGCGACACGAAATATTTTGGATCTTTTTCTACAGATGGCGGCAGGTATACAGTGCTGGTCCTACCAAGGCAAAATGGGGTGAGGGGTGGTGGAGGAGGATTATCCCCGATCACTCTCTGCACTATATTTCTCTAATAAAACGGGAAAAGGAGTGGTAGGGGTGTAAAGACAATATCCAGGTATGAATCAACGACTGAGCTGGATGACATGCCCACAAGTTAGGTACCGATCATTTTGATTGGGAGAGGGGTGGTTGGTGGTGTGTGTGGGTGCGGGGGGGGGGGGGGGGGGGGTGTAAGTGGGTGGATGGGTGGCCTGGGATTTTTCCTGAAAAAATATTCTGGCCCTTGAATTGTTGAAAAAATATCCTGGCACTGACTTGAGTGAAAAAAATAAACAGTCCCTCAAATTGAATCGCTCCATGGAGGCATTACAAGCGATATGAGATATTACAAAAATGGGAAAATAACAGACTATGGAAATTGAACATAGGTGTTTGACATGAGGTATATTATGAATAAATATGGTATCAGTGGTCATGGTAGTAATACATGTAGAATGCATAGCTCATGGTAGTAATACATGGGATATTCAGTGGTCATGGTAGTAATACTTGGGGTATTCAGTGGTCATGGTAGTAATAAATGTGGTATTTAGTCTTGGTAGTCATGGTATTATTAAATGTGATATACAGTGGTCATGCCTTTTAATATACTTGTGATATACAGTGGTCATGCCTTTTAATATACTTGTGATATACAGTGGTCATGCCTTTTAATATACTTGTGATATATAGTGGTCATGCCTTTTAATATACTTGTGATATACAGTGGTCATGCCTTTTAATATACTTGTGATATATAGTGGTCATGGTAGTAATATACTTGCGATATACAGTGGTCATGCCTTTTAATATACTTGTGATATATAGTGGTCATGGTAGTAATATACTTGCGATATACAGTGGTCATGCCTTTTAATATACTTGTGATATATAGTGGCCATGGTAGTAATATACTTGCGATATACAGTGGTCATGCCTTTTAATATACTTGTGATATATAGTGGTCATGATAGTAATACACTTGCGATATACAGTGGTCATGCCTTTTAATATACTTGTGATATATAGTGGTCATGGTAGTAATATACTTGCGATATACAGTGGTCATGCCTTTTAATATACTTGTGATATATAGTGGTCATGGTAGTAATATACTTGCGATATACAGTGGTCATGCCTTTTAATATACTTGTGATATATAGTGGCCATGGTAGTAATATACTTGCGATATACAGTGGTCATGCCTTTTAATATACTTGTGATATATAGTGGTCATGGTAGTAATATACTTGCGATATACAGTGGTCATGCCTTTTAATATACTTGTGATATATAGTGGCCATGGTAGTAATATACTTGCGATATACAGTGGTCATGCCTTTTAATATACTTGTGATATATAGTGGCCATGGTAGTAATATACTTGCGATATACAGTGGTCATGCCTTTAAATATACTTGTGACATATAGTGGCCATGGTAGTAATATACTTGCGATATACAGTGGTCATGCCTTTTAATATACTTGTGATATATAGTGGCCATGGTAGTAATATACTTGCGATATACAGTGGTCATGCCTTTTAATATACTTGTGATATATAGTGGCCATGGTAGTAATATACTTGCGATATACAGTGGTCATGGTAGTAATACAGTGGTCATGGTAGTAATATACTTGTGATATACAGTGGTCATGGTAGAAAAACAGTGGTCATGGTAGTAATATACTTGTGATATACAGTGGTCATGGTAGTAATATACTTGCGATATACAGTGGTCATGGTAGAAATGTACTTGCGATATACAGTGGTCATGTTAGTAATATACTTGTGATATACAGTGGTCATGGTAGTAATATACTTGCGATATACAGTGGTCATGTTAGTAATATACTTGCGATATACAGTGGTCATGGTAGTAATATACTTGCGATATACAGTGGTCATGGTAGTAATATACTTGCGATATACAGTGGTCATGGTAATAATATACTTGTGATATAGAGTGGTCATGGTAGAAATGTACTTGCGATATACAGTGGTCATGGTAGTAATATACTTGCGATATACAGTGGGCATGGTAGTAATATACTTGTGCTATACAGTGGTCAAGGTAGTAATATACTTGTGATATAGAGTGGTCATGTTAGTAATATACTTGTGATATACAGTGGTCATGGTAGTAATATACTTGTGATATACAGTGGTCATGGTAGAAATGTACTTGCGATATACAGTGGTCATGGTAGTAATATACTTGTGATATAGAGTGGTCATGGTAGTAATATACTTGCGATATACAGTGGTCATGTTAGTAATATACTTGTGATATACAGTGGTCATGGTAGTAATATACTTGCGATATACAGTGGTCATGTTAGTAATATACTTGTGATATACAGTGGTCATGGTAGTAATATACTTGCGATATACAGTGGTCATGGTAGTAATATACTTGCGATATACAGTGGTCATGGTAATAATATACTTGTGATATAGAGTGGTCATGGTAGAAATGTACTTGCGATATACAGTGGTCATGGTAGTAATATACTTGCGATATACAGTGGGCATGGTAGTAATATACTTGTGCTATACAGTGGTCAAGGTAGTAATATACTTGTGATATAGAGTGGTCATGTTAGTAATATACTTGTGATATACAGTGGTCATGGTAGTAATATACTTGTGATATAGAGTGGTCATGTTAGTAATATACTTGTGATATACAGTGGTCATGGTAGTAATATACTTGCGATATACAGTGGTCATGGTAGTAATATACTTGTGATATAGAGTGGTCATGTTAGTAATATACTTGTGATATACAGTGGTCATGGTAGAAATGTACTTGCGATATACAGTGGTCATGTTAGTAATATACTTGTGATATACAGTGGTCATGGTAGTAATATACTTGCGATATACAGTGGTCATGTTAGTAATATACTTGTGATATACAGTGGTCATGGTAGTAATATACTTGCGATATACAGTGGTCATGGTAGTAATATACTTGCGATATACAGTGGTCATGGTAATAATATACTTGTGATATAGAGTGGTCATGGTAGAAATGTACTTGCGATATACAGTGGTCATGGTAGTAATATACTTGCGATATACAGTGGGCATGGTAGTAATATACTTGTGCTATACAGTGGTCAAGGTAGTAATATACTTGTGATATAGAGTGGTCATGTTAGTAATATACTTGTGATATACAGTGGTCATGGTAGTAATATACTTGTGATATAGAGTGGTCATGTTAGTAATATACTTGTGATATACAGTGGTCATGGTAGTAATATACTTGCGATATACAGTGGTCATGGTAGTAATATACTTGTGATATAGAGTGGTCATGTTAGTAATATACTTGTGATATACAGTGGTCATGGTAGTAATATACTTGCGATATACAGTGGCCATGGTAGTAATATACTTGTGATATACAGTGGTCATGGTAGTAATATACTTCTGATATACAGTGGTCATGGTAGTAATATACTTGTGATATAGAGTGGTCATGTTAGTAATATACTTGTGATATAGAGTGGTCATGGTAGTAATATACTTGTGATATACAGTGGTCATGGTAGTAATATACTTGTGATATAGAGTGGTCATGTTAGTAATATACTTGTGATATACAGTGGTCATGGTAGTAATATACTTGTGATATACAGTGGTCATGCCTTTTAATATACTTGTGATATACAGTGGTCATGCCTTTTAATATACTTGTGATATATAGTGGTCATGCCTTTCAATATACTTGTGATATACAGTGGTCATGCCTTTTAATATACTTGTGATATATAGTGTTCATGGTAGTAATATACTTGCGATATAAAGTGGTCATGCCTTTTAATATACTTGTGATCTATAGTGGTCATGGTAGTAATATACTTGCGATATACAGTGGTCATGCCTTTTAATATACTTGTGATATATAGTGGTCATGGTAGTAATATACTTGCGATATACAGTGGTCATGCCTTTTAATATACTTGTGATATATAGTGGCCATGGTAGTAATATACTTGCGATATACAGTGGTCATGCCTTTTAATATACTTGTGATATATAGTGGTCATGGTAGTAATATACTTGCGATATACAGTGGTCAGGCCTTTTAATATACTTGTGATATATAGTGGCCATGGTAGTAATATACTTGCGATATACAGTGGTCATGCCTTTTAATATACTTGTGATATATAGTGGCCATGGTAGTAATATACTTGCGATATACAGTGGTCATGCGTTTTAATATACTTGTGATATATAGTGGCCATGGTAGTAATATACTTCCGATATACAGTGGTCATGCCTTTTAATATACTTGTGATATATAGTGGCCATGGTAGTAATATACTTGCGATATACAGTGGTCATGGTAGTAATACAGTGGTCATGGTAGTAATATACTTGTGATATACAGTGGTCATGGTAGAAAAACAGTGATCATGGTAGTAATATACTTGTGATATACAGTGGTCATGGTAGTAATATACTTGTGATATACAGTGGTCATGGTAGAAATGTACTTGCGATATACAGTGGTCATGGTAGTAATATACTTGTGATATAGAGTGGTCATGGTAGAAATGTACTTGCGATATACAGTGGTCATGCCTTTTAATATACTTGTGATATATAGTGGCCATGGTAGTAATATACTTGCGATATACAGTGGTCATGCCTTTTAATATACTTGTGATATATAGTGGCCATGGTAGTAATATACTTGCGATATACAGTGGTCATGCCTTTTAATATACTTGTGATATATAGTGGCCATGGTAGTAATATACTTGCGATATACAGTGGTCATGCCTTTTAATATACTTGTGATATATAGTGGCCATGGTAGTAATATACTTGCGATATACAGTGGTCATGGTAGTAAAACAGTGGTCATGGTAGTAATATACTTGTGATATACAGTGGTCATGGTAGAAAAACAGTGATCATGGTAGTAATATACTTGTGATATACAGTGGTCATGGTAGTAATATACTTGTGATATACAGTGGTCATGGTAGAAATGTACTTGCGATATACAGTGGTCATGGTAGTAATATACTTGTGATATAGAGTGGTCATGGTAGAAATGTACTTGCGATATACAGTGGTCATGGTAGTAATATACTTGTGATATAGAGTGGTCATGGTAGAAATGTACTTGCGATATACAGTGGTCATGTTAGTAATATACTTGTGATATACAGTGGTCATGGTAGTAATATACTTGCGATATACAGTGGTCATGTTAGTAATATACTTGTGATATACAGTGGTCATGGTAGTAATATACTTGCGATATACAGTGGTCATGGTAGTAATATACTTGCGATATACAGTGGGCATGGTAGTAATATACTTGTGCTATACAGTGGTCAAGGTAGTAATATACTTGTGATATAGAGTGGTCATGTTAGTAATATACTTGTGATATACAGTGGTCATGGTAGTAATATACTTGTGATATAGAGTGGTCATGTTAGTAATATACTTGTGATATACAGTGGTCATGGTAGTAATATACTTGCGATATACAGTGGTCATGTTAGTAATATACTTGTGATATACAGTGGTCATGGTGGTAATATACTTGCGATATACAGTGGTCATGGTAGTAATATACTTGTGATATACAGTGGTCATGGTAGTAATATACTTGTGATATACAGTGGTCATGGTAGTAATATACTTGTGATATAGAGTGGTCATGCTAGTAATATACTTGTGATATAGAGTGGCCATGTTAGTAATATACTTGTGATATACAGTGGTCATGGTAGTTATATACTTGTGATATACAGTGGTCATGTTAGTAATATACTTGTGATATACAGTGGTCATGGTAGTAATATACTTGTGATATAGAGTGGTCATGTTAGTAATATACTTGTGTAAAACAGTGGTCATGATAGTAATATACTTGTGATATAGAGTGGTCATGTTAGTAATATACTTGTTATATACAGTGGTCATGTTAGTAATATACTTGTGATATAGAGTGGTCATGGCAGAAATGTACTTGCGATATACAGTGGTCATGGTAGTAATATACTTGTGATATAGAGTGGTCATGTTAGTAATATACTTGTGATATACAGTGGTCATGGTAGTAATATACTTGCGATATACCGTGGTCATGGTAGAAATGTACTTGCGATATACAGTGGTCATGGTAGTAATATACTTGTGATATACAGGGGTCATGGTAGTAATATACTTGTGATATAGAGTGGTCATGTTAGTAATATACTTGTGATATACAGTGGTCATGGTAGTAATATAATATACTTGTGATATACAGTGGTAATTGTAGTAATATACTCGTGATATACAGTGGTCATGGTAGAAATGTACTTGCGATATACAGTGGTCATGTTAGTAATATACTTGCGATATACAGTGGTCATGGTAGTAATTTACTTGCGATATACAGTGGTCCTGTTAGTAATATACTTGCGATATACAGTGGTCATGGTAGTAATTTACTTGCGATATACAGTGGTCATGGTAGTAATATACTTGCGATATACAGTGGTCATGGTAGTCATATACTTGCGATATACAGTGGTCATGGTAGTAATATACTTGCGATATACAGTGGTCCTGGTAGATGGTAGTAATATACTTGTGATATAGAGTGGTCATGGTAGAAATATACTTGTGATATACAGTGGTCATGGTAGTCATATACTTGCGATATACAGTGTGTCATGGTATTAATATACTTGCGATATACAGTGGTCCTGGTAGATGGTAGTAATATACTTGTGATATACAGTGGTCATGGTAGATATATACTTGTGATATACAGTGGTCATGGTAGTAATACAGTGGTCATGGTAGTAATATACTTGTGATATACAGTGGCCATGATAGTAGAACATGTGGTAAAGAGTTCCACCTAATAAAACCACAAAGGAGACGCTGCATTGTCATGGCAAAACAATGTATGGACCTATTGGGTATTCAAATGAAGCATTAGATAAAATAAGTTGACTACTGTAGCTTGTCATCATCTATATATACCTAAAATAGTCCTATATAAACCACAGTACTCAGACGCAATTGCACCTTAGGTTAACACTGTACAACAAACTAAAACAAAAAAACAAATTAAATAGTCAGTGAATGAGACAATCTACAAACATAAAGAGTGGTGAATACAGGGTAAGCGACTTGGAACGGTCAGTAGGCAATACGGCCTAATTGATGCTATGTGTACACAACCTCGCTGATAACCCTTCTTGACAAGCCAGCGTAAACAAAATTATATCCCATCAAAACGAAAATCGTTAACAATTAAGTCAACACCCAGAAAAATAATAAACGATACACTTAAACATATCGATTAATCACACAAAAAAGCAAGCCAAACACTTGGCTTTCTCAGAGAAAATATAAAAGTTCATTTAAAAAAACACTAAAATCAACAGAATAAAAGACACTGGTCAGGCCCCAGCTAGACCCCAGCTTGAGTACTGCTCCCTATCTGGTCCCCGTTTACTGAATCAGGTATGTCAGATATAATCTGTTCAGAGACGGGCTGCTCTCTGGGCAAAACGAGACTATAACCGCACCTCTAGTTGTCGCAAGATGACCCTAGTGGTTGGGGCTAACTCAGGAAAGAATCAATGACGGTGAATGCATTTACATAAGTTTAATGCAACTTTTAAGATGTGTTAAATATAAGACGTTCTTAGTATTATCACAAATACTGAATGTGTCGACTGACTATATATGACACTAAAGTGTTGTTAAAGTTATAACAATGTTGATGTGCACACGAATTATGGTCTAGCGCGATGAATGTGATGCGCGAGAACTCATGAAGATAATGATGCGCGAATTCAATGGGTGATTGTCATCAAATTTCTTCTATAAGGGTTGATGACGCGATAGATATGATAATTAACCTCCACCGAGGTTGTGAATGACGTTCCTCCAGTGAGGACTGATAACGGGCCCACCTCGTGTCCCGGAGGTTGTTGATTCTATAACCTGGCCATGTTGTCCAAGTACGGGGACCGTCTCCACCGCCCGTTACGTTATGCGTTGATTCATGTGTCGAATCGCCTAGAGGACCGGAGTTATGACCCTTGATTTAGTTAAAAGTGCTATATTTTGCATCGCTAATACGATAGGGCCTTCATGTTTCATCCGATCTTTACCAAACTCTGCGTGATTGTTGATATCAAGCTCGGAAGAGACTAAACACCAGCTAGATCGGATTTTAAGAAATATGTTATGTTGGCATCGTAAACACCATAGGGCCTTCATTTTTCATCCTATCTTTTTCAATATTTACCTGATTGTTGATATCAATGAAAGCTCGGATGAGTTCGAACACCAGCCAGATCGGACGTGTAACACCGGAGATATGGCTCTTGATAATATGCTATACTGGGAACTTGGGTCAAACTTATGGTTACCGCTCGATAACTTTTGTTAGGAATGAGGCATTGCGACGAAACTTGCAGGATAAGTAGCTTATATGGAAAGGAAGGTTGGGATTGTATATTTCGGGCCACTGAGTCTGTTACTAAAATTAGAAAAATTGTTTCCGCTCAATAACCTTTGTTTGGTGTGAGGTATTGTTATTAAACGTGCTAGATATGTAGCTTATGTGGTTGGGATTGCAATTGGGTTCACTGGGTTCAAGGTCTAGGTCACTGTTACTAAAATAAAAAAAATGGTTTTCGTTCAATACCTTTTTTAGGGTAGGTAGCTATATAGGTGTCGTCCGGGTGTATGTGTGTCAGTTTGTCCGTCCTTTCATTCGTCCGTTAGTCTGTTCGTCCATGCGTCCGATTTTGATTTCTTAATATCTTATTTGTTGCGTTCAGGATTTTCACCAAATTCACTCAGAATATTCATTATATGGATCCGATCTGGGTTGCTGTGACCTACTTTCGACGAAATATAGGTCACGTCCGGTCTCTGCTACGACCTGCGTATCATCAAACTTCACCGCAATTTTCTAATGTAAATCTGACATCATATGCAATATTTCGGGTCGCTGTGACTTACTTTTGACGAAATTTAGGTCACGATCGGTCTGCTACGACATGCTTATCTTGCTAGTTTTTAAGGGATATTCACCAAACTTCACCAGAATGTTCCTTACATGCATCTAACATCATGTGAACACTTTCGGGTCACTGTGACCTACTTTCGATAAAAAATGCAGGTCACGTCCGGTCTCGGCTACGAAAGGCGTATCTTGCTTCTTTCTTTCAGGATTTCCATCATTATTTACCAGAATGTTCATTATATGCGTCTAACATCATGTACAAAATTTCAGTTCACTGTGACCTACTTTAAATATGAAATATAGATCACGTCCAGTCTCCGCTACGACAAACATCTCCCACTGTCAATGACATTAATTTAATGTATTATGGGATTGACATTGGTGTTGGCCAAATACAAATCTTGACCTGTATAATAGGTATTAACATGTAGGCCGTGACCTTCTAGTTCAAAATAAGTGCTGATGGGAATTTTGTGATCACAGCCCTTGATATAAGAGCCATTTAGTGTTTTACTTTATTGAAGAAAAAGACATCAAGTAACAATTTAGCTGTACTTAATACAAACATGTCTGGTAATTCTTTATTCTTTTTATAAGTAGATAAAAGCAAAATACAACTAATGAAAAACGGCTTTTATGTTCTAATTTGTTTATTTCACACAACAGCTTGATTTAGGAGGGCCTCATCATCTGAACAGGCTCGAATTAGGTCATTAAAAAATGGTTTAATACCGCAAACGTTTAAAGAGACAGGGTGCGAAACGGAAGAGTAAGTGATCTCAGTTCAATTACAAATCAAACATATTACTCTCTATGTCAGATTCATAATGTACACATGCATTAAACTGAGACTCGGGTTACCTTCGGTGTAATTCTTATTTATGGAAATATTTGGTCTGGAAAAATCGACGACTCGGCTTGTTTTGTTGATCGTAACTTTTAATTCATATGGGGATCGTATTGCTAGCATTTGTACATATAGTATTACTTAAGTAGATATCTAGAATACAAGACAAGACTTTGTCATATGAATTAATGATTACTTCAACACAATTTAGCCGAGTTTTCCAGACCAAACTAATTAATCACATCCCACGTTTTATGGCCGGGCCTATAGTGCATTTGCAACCTTACCAAAATCTTCAACTTAAACAAATTATCATGGTTTTATTCGTATTTTGATTGCCACTTATAAGGCTTCCATATTGCCTACAGTATCTTTAAAGGCGTTAAAATCTGTCTATATTTCACACATATGTGTATTGTCAATAAGGCGTCATGCAATGGTATATTACTAAGTATGACATGTTTCTGTTCGAAATAACCTTTTTCTATAGGTCACCTTTTTCACATATTGTCAATAATTGGTCTCAGATTAGCACCATTTTCTCCTCTATTACGGGTATACACAATTACTTGAACAGAAATGCGTTGTCACACTGCAGTAACATCAATACAACTGTCAAAATACGCCGTTTATCATATGGTAGAGAAGATTTCTTTCCAGAGGAAAACACCATTATAAACTCTAAATAACAATTGCATAATAAGGTCGAAATATCAAATATAAACTGCCACCATTGATCCACTGCAGAGAAGTCGTGGGAAAGGTGAAAAAACCACATCCGGTGTTAATTTGTCTCCATGCTTAGCACTTGTCCGCTCAGTGAAAAATCCGAAGAAGGTCTGTAAACAAAGCTAAGTTAAAGAAACAAACCCGCCAAATAACGGCAAAACATGCACTACAACATTGTTTATCAAAACTCCATCCAGGTGTTCAGGTCATACAATAATGTATATGAGCCGATTAAAAGTAAAGACTTATTGATGGTTTCTTAAAACATCCGTGATTGACTATGCATAAAAGGAATTATGAGTTGGTAACTCTTAATTCGAAGTTCCAGTTTTAGGGTTTAGCCTGGCTGGTTAAAGCCATTTATATTGTGTCTATAGCTTTGGATTTTAAAAGTATGTACGTCATATAAATACCTCGTCGTCAGTAGGTTTTAAAACGGTGCACACTTGTTGTAAAATTTGGCTGTTGTTAGCGGGATAGCTTCTTTAAGAAGTTGAGGGCGCCACCCTCTAAACTGAGGTGGACTGTTATTAGATTGCTTCCGGCGTCGCAGCCGTAAGTTTCGAAGAAGTACGTTACAAAATAGGCATTAACAAGAAACATAGCATAAAAATGCAATCCGTGGCTGGGTAACATTTATTTGGGCATGACAATGGAGCTGTTATTTATAATGTTAAATGGTAAAATGTATTATACTTGTGTAATAATCCCTGTCCCAAGTCAATGTCAATGTCCGAAAGTCATGCAATTGTCAACACAAACATGTTTTTCTGACAGGATTTAATTTATGAGAAAAGCATATAATCTGAATCAACCTCGGATTGGATGTTGAAGTGAATTTAGGCAAACAACCTTTGTTATTGAGAGTTCTGAACGACTTGGAAAAAGGTGAAATAATATTTAAATTCAGATGATAAACAAAGAAGATATACTCATTTATAGATTATTTTGAAATGGACATGGAAGCCGCCATTTTGAGAACTATGTTTATTGATAGAAATTGAATTGGATTTTATAGTCACACCAACAGCTAAGGTCATATGGCGACTTTCCAGCTTCCACTGGTGGAGGAAGACCCCAGGTGCCCCTCCGGGCAATTTTCGTGCACCACCGACGTTCCGCAAGCCAGCTGGATAGCTTCCTCACATAAAGATTCCTAGGCCCCTGAGGGATCGAACCTACAGCGGTGAGGGGCAAGTGATTGCAAGTCAGAGACTCTAACCACTCGGCCACGGACGCCCCTTATTGATAGAAATAAAATTATTTCGTTTTTCACATGTTCACAGCTCTTGTATGTTGGGTGTTTACCGTCGTTTTTCAGTAGATTTTAGATTATGTATGACGATCGATTTTTAGTGGTGGATGCAGACAACCCACTTATTCCTGGATAGAACCGGTACTGTATACCTCCCTCCATCCGTAACAATCGACATTTTCTCACTTACAAGTCGAGCTCCCAGTGGACTTCGAATCCGTAGAGGTGAAAGACGAGGTTTCAACATCAGCGTATTTACCCTCTCGACCAAGGATGCACCTCAGACAGCTCTTGTGAATAAGACTTTTGAATTCCGGTCCAAAATACAATTACCAATAATAAAGTGCATAATTCTTTCCTCTGGTATTAAATCCTTAGTCATATACAGAGGATCTGACATGAGTTTCTGGTTTAATATTGAATTTATTCAATGAGTTGGACAGCAATGTATGATGCGTGGCTGTGTCGAACATCATATCAACATTTAGACGTGAGAATCATGGCTGTTATGTTAGTATGTACCGGCATAGAGCCATGATTCCTTGGATTAGAATGATAGCTAGGTAGGATCCCGTATCGACACCCATACGCACTTTTCCAGCGAGGCTTCTGAAGACATCATGCAATGCCCGCATAAACAATTGTCTTATTTCAGAACAAACCTGCCTGAAATTATAGAGTGGGTAACAAAAAACTTCTCGATCGGCGTGATATTATTATCTTTGGTGAGTTTTATGTATACATGTGTGGTATTTAAGTGTTTTTTATATTAAAATACGGCGGTTGTTTGTCTAGGCATTGCAGGAAGGTGCGTATGGGATCCTACCTATCATGGCTGTATGGTCGGTACATACTACCATAAGAGCCACGATTCTCATGTCTAATCAATATTCCCAACGCGTTTAATAAACTCAATACTAAATAAGACGGATATGAGATTATATGTATCACATATACCTCCAAATATCTAAAAAAAAATAAAATGTAACGTCGAACAGGAAATGTACCATTCAAAGACCACAGTCAATCAAAAACACGGATATAGAAACCCTACAATTACAGGGATACATAAAAGGCAAGGTATATGACATCACAAACATAAAGGACTACCGCCTTGGAACGGTCAGTGGCAAAAACAGGTCGCTGTGGGTTTAAACCAGGTTCTAGGATGCACCAATCCTCATTCTTACCCTACGTCATCCCAATAAAACAGGACAGTGTAAATAAAGAAATCGTCATCATGCTATATCCACCTACAGACTAGGCATCATTACTTAAGAAATAGAACATCATTTACGGTGAATTATCGTGTAATATATCACGGTTTGGAGTTCAATTGTAAACAATAATTTCACGAGCCCGAAGGGCGAATGCAATTATTGTTTTCAACTGAACGACAAACCGTGATATATTACACGATAATTCACCGTAAACGATGTTCTATTTCTATTCTATACTCCTAAAATGTGAAAATAACACACACATCTGAAATGCTTTGCTTACTCTCCTAACGTTGCAAACGTTACAGTGATATATTTCGCATTGACTTGCTTATTCTCCTAACGTTGCAAACGTTACAGTGATATATTTCGCATTGACTTGCTTACTCTCCTAACGTTGCAAACGTTACAGTGATATATTTCGCATTGACTTGCTTATTCTCCTAACGTTGCAAACGTTACAGTGATATATTTCGCATTGACTTGCTTACTCTCCTAACGTTGCAAACGTTACAGTGATATATTTCGCATTGACTTGCTTATTCTCCTAACGTTGCACACGTTACAGTGATATTCTCCTAACGTTGCACACGTTACAGTGATATATCGTTGAACACAACGAGATATTTCAAGCTAGGCTATATAGCGCGGGTGTATTAGAATAGGCAATATAAGTCCAACAGAAAGATGATCATGTATATGTGAATATAGTAAAACAATAGCCTAGAAAGCCACACAGCAAGTACTCAATGACTAGGCAGAAGCCAGAGCAACAAGAGAATAAATCATTATGGGCACGAAAACACAGGATTGGATGCGCACATTAAACGTTACCGAACTCTCAGGATTTAGGTATAGTGATGCATGTTTGTACATCGAACGTTAACGTTGTCGTATGAGCATGTGTTATGTTGCTTCGATCTTATCTTTACCGCACCGTCCATTTTTTAACTGTTGCTGAGAGTTGATATGGCCTGCATTTGCATATGTATTACACTAGTGTATTATGATGTGTTTTTTTTATAATGGTTTCATTACACTCCCTCATCACAAGTTATATGATATTTGTCATTGAGATATAATTCAATTAGTAACTTTGTCATCCATAAGGTAGATCACGGCTAGATGTCAGTGCACTTGTTGTATGAAACTACTTACGATAATTTGCATGGTAATTCAAAATAAAATTCAACCATTTCCTTAAAAACATTTTAATTTTTAATCAAACAATAAAATGGTGACAATATATGTATAAGCTCGTTCAAAGATGCATCGATCATAATTGGCGTAAGATGTTTTATAAAACGGGGCCGCATGAGTATGTCCTGTGTTTTACCCCGGAGCCAGTATGTCACTATATCTCATTTTGTTTAAACCATTTAAGATTAAATTATCGTTGTATAACAGGCCGGCTTCAATTGTCCTGGTGCTAACATGGCTCATTCCTGATGTCTGATATGGCTCATTCCTGCATGTCTGATATGGCTCATTCCTGGTGCATGACATTGTTCGTTCCTGGTGCCTGAAATTGCCCATAGCCATTTCATTGACGTTCGGACGAGTGAAGGCGATGGAATGGTGTATCCGTCACGTTTGATGATCTGCATCTTAAATTGTATTCACTTTATACACGGTGTTAGAAGGTATAAAGATCAGAACGGTCCACAACACAATTAATACACGGTGTTAGAAGGTATAAAGATCAGAACGGTCCACAAAACACTTAATACACGGTGTTAGAAGGTATAAAAGATCAGAAACGGTCCAAAAAACAGTCAATTTTGTACATCATATTTTCTTTTGGTTTAAAAGTTATTACAGCTTGTGTTTTGAGAAAGACACTTCACATATATAGAACGTTTATATGATAGCATTATTGATATAGACGACACCGTGTGGGAGAGCGTTATTTACACGTTACCCCCGGTGGCGATAGAATGTACCTTCGTCAGTTCACCGACTTGAACTGAGAGGAATACGTTCTCTTCACCGTTGACGATCAATCTGAAATAGAATTATCCATCATTACACGTGCACGTGGTATAATTGACGATAAACGTTACCTTTGTGTTATTGTTGGGACATTCGAGATTGATCGTGCTTGCTTTTGTCGCCAGTAGGATCCAGTGGTGACGATAGTACAGCAATATTTTTTTTTTTTTTTTTTTGCTAATTGTTGATGAAAGATAGGTTTTGAGCAGTTTTATCTGTCTGTATCATACATTAACTAACTTTCCTTACAAGCAGAGTCGTTATGTAAATATATGTGTCATATACGGGTAAATCGTTTTGGATATTTAAAGACTTAAGGTAACCTTAAGTCTTTAAATGTCCAAAACGATTTACCTTAGGTTGCGAGTTTTTTCCAGTATAAATAAATGAAGTTGATGTCTTAAGGACTTTTACGCCAGTTGCTTATGCGCATCTTTTTCGCGCATAACTGTCCATGAGCGACAAAGTACACAATCACAAACTTAATCAACATATGCTGCATTTGTAGTTATGTTTATAAGAGCAAAATTAACTGTTTAGATGGAAAAGACGGTTGTTTATACATTGAAATCAAGTATTGTTTATAATATGTTAAAGACCATAAAATGGTCTATTTTATTTAGCCTGACAGCATAATTTCTGTGGGGGAAACATATATAAGAGAAATATACAGCATCATTTCTGCGTGTCAGGATCATGCAATGTATACAAGAGTATTGAAATGCATTATATTTGTGGGTCGGGATAATGCAGATAATGTCTTATCAGAGCACTGCCGTTACTCTTGTCAAACTTCACAGGATGGTCTCTAATGTGCACAAGCTATGCTTCTTCATATTCAGTTTTTCTGGTCGTGTGACACGTTTGTTTTTTATGTTTGTTTTTATTATATATATTTTTTTATTATACATATCCAATGTAATTTCTAAGCGGCATGATGTCCTTGTTGTTATTGTTTTTTCTTATCACACACGACTCTCTTTGCACGGTGGCGAAGGCACGTGTCTTTATCATCGGGTTCACAGCAAACACGTATTAATAAAGACCTCGATTCAGTTATGTGTTTGACTCATTAAGTACTTAATAAGCGAATTTGTTTTTGATGAATCGAATTACCTTTTTCGTTGGGGGGAAAGAGCTCACATCGGAGAGATATGTGTGCCTTAGTTGAACACAGTTATTTAAATATTAAGAATACATGTATTATGAGAACATGTCTGAATCGGGTGCTTTATTGATACTGTTTTGCCGTGAACACGACCAAAATGCCACACGGTTTCGCCACCGTGCATTCGCGTCTGTTCCATACACTATTTGCAAATATTTCTATCAGTTTCTATGATAACTGCTTGTACTTTAAGAATAAGATGATACGTTTGAAATATGCGTTTTAAAACTGCTCCGGCGTAAAGACAAACTGCTCAATGCTACCTCTACAGAAAAAGGAATTGCCAACAAACTGCCCACAGCTTAATGGAATCATTAATAAACTGCTCACTTTCACCTCTACCGTAATGGAATCGCCAATAAACTACTCACTGCTAACTTTACAGTAATAGACTCGCCAATAAACTGATCACTGCCACCTCTACATTAATGGACTCGCCAATAAACTACTCACTCTACAGTAATGGAATCGCCAATAAACTACTCTCTGCTAACTCTACAGTAATGGACTCGCCAATAAACTACTCACTGCAAACTATACAGTAATGGACTCGCCAATAAACTACTCACTGCAAACTATACAGTAATGGACTCGCCAATAAACTACTCACTGCAAACTATACAGTAATGGAATCGCCAATAAACTACTCTCTGCTAACTCTACAGTAATGGACTCGCCAATTAACTACTCACTGCAAACTATACAGTAATGGACTCGCCAATAAACTACTCACTGCAAACTATACAGTAATGGACTCGCCAATAAACTACTCACTGCTAACTCTACAGTAATGGACTCGCCAATAAACTATTCACTGCTACCTCTACAGTAATGGACTCGCCAATAAACTACTCACTGCAAACTATACAGTAATGGAATCGCCAATAAACTACTCTCTGCTAACTCTACAGTAATGGACTTGCCAACAAACTACTCACTGCAAACTATACAGTAATGGAATCGCCAATACATTGCTCACTGCTATCTCCACAGTAATAGAATCGCCAATAAAATGTTTACCGACACTTCTACAGTAATGGAATCGCCAATGCACTACTCACTACTAACTATACAGTAGTGTACTTGTAATGGAATCGCCAACGAACTGTTCGCTGCAACCTCTACAGTAATGGAGCCGCGAATAAATGTTCACCTACACCTCTACAGTAATGGAATCGCCAATACACTACTCATTGCTAACTCTACTGTAATGGACTCGCCAATAAACTACTTACTGCTGTCTCTAGGGTAATGGAATCGTCAATAAACGTTTCACTGCCAACTCTACAGTAATGGCATTGCCAGTAAACTACTCACTGCTAACACTACAGTAATGGACTCTCAAATAAACTACTCACTGCTAACTCTACGGTAATGGACTCGCCAAAAAACGTCTCACTGCTTACTCTACAGTACCTCAAATTGATACTTACTTGTATGGAAGGCCATTGGAGACATGAAACAGGTAGTCCATCGTGAATAGAAAGAACTCGGACCTCCAGTGGTAATAACTGGTGATATTGTCATTGTCCTCGTCCATATACTCCACTTCCGGTAACAACGGACTGTTGGGAAACTTGTTGTATATTGAGCTGAGAAGCAAGAAGGAAAACATGTATTTATTATCTGCATAATTAATATTTTTTCTCCATCTTGGATTTTGACTGGTGGACCTCATGAGAGGTTCTTAAAACTCATGTTTAGTTACAATTAAACGACTAAAAGTCTAACCACAATTTTTCAGAAATCTTTCGAAAATACGTTTTTAAAAGTATTTGGCTCATAGTTTCTAAGTGGAGTGTGTAGTCTAGTGGTAGAGCGTCGGACTCCAGGTCGAGAGGTCGTGAGTTCGATCCTCTCCGTGGCTGTATTATTTATACTTGAGCAAGCCACTTAATCCATATTGCTTAATACTGGGTCTATCCAGGAAGTCATAGAGAGGGATTGATAGAATTTTTTTCCCAATCGATGTAAAACAAATAATTTTAATCTAGTTATGACACTATTAACCATTAACAATGGATACATCAAACACTATAGTACCTTATAGAGCAGCTTCTGTAAGGAGGGTTGGGGTTGGGGAACAATCGTACCTTATAGAGCAGCTTCTGTAAGGAGGGTTGGGGTCGGGGAACAATCGTACCTTATAGAGCAGCTTCTGTAAGGAGGGTTGGGGTTGGGGAACAATCGTACCTTATAGAGCAGCTTCTGTAAGGAGGGTTGGGGTTGGGGAACAATCGTACCTTATAGAGCAGCTTCTGTAAGGAGGGTTGGGGTTGGGGAACAATCGTACCTTATAGAGCAGCTTCTGTAAGGAGGGTTGGGGTTGGGGAACAATCGTACCTTATAGAGCAGCTTCTGTAAGGAGGGTTGGGGTCGGGTAACAATCGTACCTTATAGAGCAGCTTCTGTAAGGAGGGTTGGGGTCGGGGAACAATCGTACCTTATAGAGCAGCTTCTGTAAGGAGGGTTGGGGTCGGGGAACAATCGTACCTTATTGAGCAGCTTTTGTAAGGAGGGTTGGGGACGGGGAACAATCGTACCTTATAGAGCAGCTTCTGTAAGGAGGGTTCAGGTCGGGGAACAATCGTACCTTATAGAGCAGTTTCTGTAAGAAGGGTTGGGGTCGGGGAACAATCGTACCTTATAGAGCCGCTTCTGTAAGGAGGTTGGGGTCGGGGAACAATCGTATCTTATTGAGCAGCTTCTGTAAGGAGGGTTGGGGACGGGGAACAATCGTACCTTATTGAGCAGTTTCTGTAAGAAGGGTTGGGGTCGGGGAACAATCGTACCTTATAGAGCAGCTTCTGTAAGGAGGGTTGGGGTCGGGGAACAATCGTATCTTATTGAGCAGCTTCTGTAAGGAGGGTTGGGGTCGGGGAACAATCGTACCTTATTGAGCAGTTTCTGTAAGAAGGGTTGGGGTCGGGGAACAATCGTACCTTATAGAGGAGCTTCTGTAAGGAGGGTTGGGGTCGGGGAACAATCGTATCTTATTGAGCAGCTTCTGTAAGGAGGGTTGGGGTCGGGGAACAATCGTACCTTATTGAGCAGTTTCTGTAAGAAGGGTTGGGGTCGGGGAACAATCGTACCTTATAGAGCAGCTTCTGTAAGGAGGGTTGGGGTCGGGGAACAATAGTACCTTATTGAGCAGCTTCTATAAGGAGGGTTCGGGTCGGGGAACAATCGTACCTTATTGAGTAGCTTCTGAATGGAGGGTTCGGGTCGGGGAACAATCTTTCCTTATTGAGCAGCTTCTGTAAGGAGGGTTGGGGTCGGGGAACAATCGTACCTTCTTGAGCAGTTTCTGTAAGAAGGGTTGGGGTCGGGGAACAATCGTACCTTATTGAGCAGCTTCTGTAAGGAGGGTTGGGGTCGGGGAACAATCGTATCTTATTGAGCAGCTTCTGTAAGGAGGGTTGGGGTCGGGAAACAATCGTACCTTATTGGGCAGCTTCTGTAAGGAGGGTTGGGGTCGGGGAACAATCGTATCTTATTGAGCAGCTTCTGTAAGGAGTGTTGGGGTCGGGGAACAATCGTACCTTCTTGAGCAGTTTCTGTAAGGAGGGTTGGGGTCGGGGAACAATCGTACCTTATTGAGCAGCTTCTGTAAGGAGGGTTGGGGTCGGGGAACAACAGTCCCTTATTGAGCAGTTTCTGTAAGGAGGTTGGGGTCGGGGAACAATCGTACCTTATTGAGCAGCTTCTGTAAGGAGGGTTGGGGTCGGGGAACAACAGTACCTTATTGAGCAGTTTCTGTAAGGAGGTTGGGGTCGGGGAACAATCGTACCTTATTGGGCAGCTTCTGTAAGGAGGGTTGGGGTCGGGGAACAATCGTACCTTATTGAGCAGTTTCTGTAAGAAGGGTTGGGGTCGGGGAACAATCGTACCTTATTGGGCAGCTTCTGTAAGGAGGTTGAGCAGCTTCTGTAAGGTGGGTTTGGGTCGGGGAACAATCGTACCTTATTGAGCAGCTTCTATAAGGAGGTTGAGCAGCTTCTGTAATGAGGGTTTGGGTCGGGGAACAATCGTACCTTATTGAGCAGCTTCTGTAAGGAGGTTGAGCAGCTTCTGTAAGGAGGGTTTGGGTCGGGGAACAATCGTACCTTATTGAGCAGCTTCTGTAAGGAGGGTTGGTGTCGGGGAACAATCGTACCTTATTGGGCAGCTTCTGTAAGGAGGTTGAGCAGCTTCTGTAAGGAGGGTTTGGGTCGGGGAACAATCGTACCTTATTGAGCAGCTTCTGTAAGGAGGGTTGGGGTCGGGGAACAATCGTACCTTATTGAGCAGCTTCTGTAAGGAGGTTGGGGTCGGGTAACAATCGTACCTTATTGAGCAGCTTCTGTAAGGAGGGTTGGGGTCGGGAACAATCGTACCTTATTGAGCAGCTTCTATAAGGAGGTTGAGCAGCTTCTGTAAGGTGGGTTTGGGTCGGGGAACAATCGTACCTTATTGAGCAGCTTCTATAAGGAGGTTGAGCAGCTTCTGTAAGGTGGGTTGGGGTCGGGGAACAATCGTACCTTATTGAGCAGCTTCTGTAAGGAGGGTTTGGGTCGGGGAACAATCGTACCTTATTGAGCAGCTTCTGTAAGGAGGTTGGGGTCGGGGAACAATCGTACCTTATTGAGCAGCTTCTGTAAGGAGGTTGGGGTCGGGTAACAATCGTACCTTATTGAGCAGCTTCTGTAAGGAGGGTTGGGGTCGGGAACAATCGCACCTTATTAAGGATCTTCTGTAAGGAGGGTTGGGGTTGGGGAACAACCGTACCTTATTGAGCAGCTTCTGTATGGAGGGTCGGCGTCCGGGAACAGACTTAGCATCTTCCCTTTGTCATAATGATATAAGGAGGTTGAGCAGCTTCTGTAAGGTGGGTTGGGGTCGGGGAACAATCGTACCTTATTGAGCAGCTTCTGTAAAGAGGGTTGGGGTCGGGGAACAATATTACCTTATTGAGCAGTTTCTGTAAGGAGGTTGGGGTCGGGGAACAATCGTACCTTATTGGGCAGCTTCTGTAAGGAGGGTTGGGGTCGGGGAACAATCGTACCTTATTGAGCAGCTTCTGTAAGGAAGGTTGGGGTCGGGGAACAATAGTACCTTATTGAGCAGTTTCTGTAAGGAGGGTTGGGGTCGGGGAACAATCGTACCTTATTGAGCAGCTTCTGTAAGGAGGGTTGGGGTCGGGGAACAATAGTACCTTATTGAGCAGTTTCTGTAAGAAGGGTTGGGGTCGGGGAACAATCGTACCTTATTGGGCAGCTTCTGTAAGGAGGTTGAGCAGCTTCTGTAAGGTGGGTTTGGGTCGGGGAACAATCGTACCTTTTTGAGCAGCTTCTATAAGGAGGTTGAGCAGCTTCTCTAAGGAGGGTTTGGGTCGGGGAACAATCGTACCTTATTGAGCAGCTTCTGTAAGGAGGTTGAGCAGCTTCTGTAAGGAGGGTTTGGGTCGGGGAACAATCGTACCTTATTGAGCAGCTTCTGTAAGGAGGGTTGGGGTCGGGGAACAATCGTACCTTATTGGGCAGCTTCTGTAAGGAGGTTGAGCAGCTTCTGTAAGGAGGGTTTGGGTCGGGGAACAATCGTACCTTATTGAGCAGCTTCTGTAAGGAGGGTTGGGGTCGGGGAACAATCGTACCTTATTGAGCAGCTTCTGTAAGGAGGTTGGGGTCGGGTAACAATCGTACCTTATTTAGCAGCTTCTGTAAGGAGGGTTGGGGTCGGGAACAATCGTACCTTATTGAGCAGCTTCTATAAGGAGGTTGAGCAGCTTCTGTAAGGTGGGTTTGGGTCGGGGAACAATCGTACCTTATTGAGCAGTTTTTATAAGGAGGTTGAGCAGCTTCTGTAAGGTGGGTTGGGGTCGGGGAACAATCGTACCTTATTGAGCAGCTTCTGTAAGGAGGGTTTGGGTCGGGGAACAATCGTACCTTATTGAGCAGCTTCTATAAGGAGGTTGAGCAGCTTCTGTAAGGTGGGTTGGGGTCGGGGAACAATCGTACCTTATTGAGCAGCTTCTATAAGGAGGTTGAGCAGCTTCTGTAAGGTGGGTTGGGGTCGGGGAACAATCGTACCTTATTGAGCAGCTTCTGTAAGGAGGGTTTGGGTCGGGGAACAATCGTACCTTATTGAGCAGCTTCTGTAAGGAGGTTGGGGTCGGGGAACAATCGTACCTTATTGAGCAGCTTCTGTAAGGAGGTTGGGGTCGGGTAACAATCGTACCTTATTGAGCAGCTTCTGTAAGGAGGGTTGGGGTCGGGAACAATCGCACCTTATTAAGGATCTTCTGTAAGGAGGGTTGGGGTTGGGGAACAACCGTACCTTATTGAGCAGCTTCTGTATGGAGGGTCGGCGTCCGGGAACAGACTTAGCATCTTTCCTTTGTCATAATGATATAAGGAGGTTGAGCAGCTTCTGTAAGGTGGGTTGGGGTCGGGGAACAATCGTACCTTATTGAGCAGCTTCTGCAAGGAGGGTTGGGGTCGGGGAACAATAGTACCTTATTGAGCAGTTTCTGTAAGGAGGTTGGGGTCGGGGAACAATCGTACCTTATTGGGCAGCTTCTGTAAGGAGGGTTGGGGTCGGGGAACAATCGTACCTTATTGAGCAGCTTCTGTAAGGAAGGTTGGGGTCGGGGAACAATAGTACCTTATTGAGCAGTTTCTGTAAGGAGGGTTGGGGTCGGGGAACAATCGTACCTTATTGAGCAGCTTCTGTAAGGAGGGTTGGGGTCGGGGAACAATAGTACCTTATTGAGCAGTTTCTGTAAGGAGGTTGGGGTCGGGGAACAATCGTACCTTATTGGGCAGCTTCTGTAAGGTGGGTTGGGGTCGGGGAACAATCGTACCTTATTGAGCAGCTTCTGTAAGGAGGGTTGGGGTCGGGGAACAATAGTACCTTATTGAGCAGTTTCTGTAAGGAGGGTTGGGGTCGGGGAACTATCGTACCTTATTGAGCAGCGTCTGTAAGAAGGGTTGGGGTCGGGGAACAATCGTACCTTATAGAGGAGCTTCTGTAAGGAGTGTTGGGGTCGGGGAACAATCGTACCTTATTGAGCAGCTTCTGTAAGGAGGGTTGGGGTCGGGGAACAATCGTACCTTATTGAGCAGTTTCTGTAAGAAGGGTTGGGGTCGGGGAACAATCGTACCTTATAGAGCAGCTTCTGTAAGGAGGGTTGGGGTCGGGGAACAATAGTACCTTATTGAGCAGCTTCTATAAGGAGGGTTCGGGTCGGGGAACAATCGTACCTTATTGAGTAGCTTCTGAATGGAGGGTTCGGGTCGGGGAACAATCTTTCCTTATTGAGCAGCTTCTGTAAGGAGGGTTGGGGTCGGGGAACAATCGTACCTTATTGAGCAGCTTCTATAAGGAGGTTGAGCAGCTTCTGTAAGATGGGTTGGGGTCGGGGAACAATCGTACCTTATTGAGCAGCTTCTGTAAGGAGGTTGAGCAGCTTCTGTAAGGAGGGTTTGGGTCGGGGAACAATCGTACCTTATTAAGCAGCTTCTGTAAGGAGGGTTGGGGTCGGGGAACAATCGTACCTTATTGAGCAGCTTCTGTAAGGAGGTTGGGGTCGGGTAACAATCGTACCTTATTGAGCAGCTTCTGTTAGGAGGGTTGGGGTCGGGAACAATCGTACCTTATTGAGCAGCTTCTATAAGGAGGTTGAGCAGCTTCTGTAAGGTGGGTTTGGGTCGGGGAACAATCGTACCTTATTGAGCAGCTTCTATAAGGAGGTTGAGCAGCTTCTGTAAGGTGGGTTGGGGTCGGGGAACAATCGTACCTTATTGAGCAGCTTCTGTAAGGAGGGTTTGGGTCGGGGAACAATCGTACCTTATTGAGCAGCTTCTGTAAGGAGGTTGGGGTCGGGGAACAATCGTACCTTATTGAGCAGCTTCTGTAAGGAGGTTGGGGTCGGGTAACAATCGTACCTTATTGAGCAGCTTCTGTAAGGAGGGTTGGGGTCGGGAACAATCGCACCTTATTAAGGATCTTCTGTAAGGAGGGTTGGGGTTGGGGAACAACCGTACCTTATTGAGCAGCTTCTGTATGGAGGGTCGGCGTCCGGGAACAGACTTAGCATCTTCCCTTTGTCATAATGATATAAGGAGGTTGAGCAGCTTCTGTAAGGTGGGTTGGGGTCGGGGAACAATCGTACCTTATTGAGCAGCTTCTGTAAAGAGGGTTGGGGTCGGGGAACAATATTACCTTATTGAGCAGTTTCTGTAAGGAGGTTGGGGTCGGGGAACAATCGTACCTTATTGGGCAGCTTCTGTAAGGAGGGTTGGGGTCGGGGAACAATCGTACCTTATTGAGCAGCTTCTGTAAGGAAGGTTGGGGTCGGGGAACAATAGTACCTTATTGAGCAGTTT